>JASDQU010228436.1:2519-13137 GCA_032191745.1 Picea mariana | reverse complement strand
TCCCCACGTCTTGGGCAGAATTAACACATTGTCCAAGACATTGCAACTGCTATTTTTTGTCTTATTTTGCAAAAAATCAGACTTTAAGGCAGCAACAAATCACCCTAGGGACTCCCCCCTAAGGTTGGCAAGCACTAGCTCAAACGGAGAGGGGTCTAGCCCATGAAAATTTGGGGCTTTCCTCCTTTAATTAGCCATTTTTTCATCGCTGAAATATCAGATTTATCAACTCAATTGGAGGGTGGAAAACTATGCTAACACAAGGGTAAGGGAAAGAGTGAGCAGTCAACCTCACAACTAGGAAAGAAAGACTTGAGTAAAATCAAGTGCTTTAGTTGTCATAAATACATTCATTATGCATAACAATGTCCAAATAAGAAGAGTAAAGGGGAGCAACAACAGAAGCAAGTAGCAGCCTCTGTAAAAACTCAGATGACTAAGTTTGTTGCCAAGTTCAAAAAAAAATTCTCGTTGGTATTTTGCACTTCTACGAATGTGATTCCGAGGAATGTGGGGTATGTGGACAATGGGGCATCTTGACATATGACATCAACACAGAACTTGTTTTCTAGTCTGAAGAAACAGGACTTAGGAGTACAGGTTGAGCTTGGTGATGATGCCAAGTACCCAGTAGCAGGAGTTGGTACTATTCCCTTCCAGCTCAAGTCAGGTAATTCTTTATATTTTGATGATTTCTTGTTTGTACCAGATCTCAGAAAGAATTTGCTTTAAGTTTTGGTCATCGAGGATAAGATTTTCGTAGTGGAGTCCAAGAACCAGTAAGTCCTCGTTAGACCGAAGGAATCTAGCCTAGATACACTTCAGGTGATAGGGGTTATAGTTGTACAGGTTGCAAGGTGAACATGTTTGAGCCTTGGTGCATGAGAGTGAACTTGTGCAGGTTGTGGCACAAGAGGATGTGGCACCTGCATCACAAGGTGTTTCCTATTCTAAGGGAGATAATCATATGTCTTCCAGAGTTCAGAGTTGAGCAACATGGTGTATGGAGAGGGTGCATGTTTGGCAAGCATGCCAATGTTGCTTTTCCAAACAACAAGCATAGGTATAAGGAGATTCTAGACTGAGTGACAGAGGATGAAGAGCAGGAAGCTCTAAAGGTTGAGTTAGGATCATAAAGATTTCCAATGCAATACAACATCCTTCAAGTGGAGAAGGGGAGATAGCAACCCCTTGCACTTATGTTAGGAGACCTCAATGGTTCAATCATGTTGATGATTGCAGCCTCATGTGACATTCTCCAGGATACGTTCTCCTCTGGATTGAGTTGAGTCGACCTGTGAGAGCCCATGTGATGGGTGTATCGTTCTCCTCTGTGAGAGTTGAGTCGAAGTGTGGTCTCTTGCCTTTGTACTCCTGTGGACTCAGTTGAGTTAGGCTTGAGATGGTACTCCAGATGATTCTCCTATGGACTCAGTTGAGATAGAGATCTGTTCAGTACGACGTCCATCTGGCTGAGCACAGGTCGACATGTCCCTAGTGGTTGAGCACTAGTGGACGTGTGGTTCCCTTGCTATATTGTCCAAGTGTAAGATTTACTTGTAACCCTAATTGTTATGTAAAGGGTACAAGTCCGCTCCACCATATGTGAAAGATAATTAATGTTTATTGTAATAATTAATTATATTACTGAGTTATTGAGGTCGTCCCTATTGTGCCAATAGACACACCTATTGTTGTGTCTAGTCTTGTATAAATAGAGGTGATTTCCCCATTGAGGAAACACACACACACTCACTTGTCACTTGTCATTTGGAAATTTCAGCAACACTTGTAAGGTCGAAGTGTGCACCTCTCTTGGGCACTAGTTCCAAGGTTATATAAGCACCCTCTTGTGTGCATTAGGGTTTATGGTTGGGGGATCTTCTCTTGAGAATATAGCAAAGGATTGTTGGGTTTTTCCCTTGGTTGAGAAGGATTTTCCCAGGATATTTCTTGTGTTCTTGTGCATGGTTATTCTTCTTGTGATCTTGGTAATTGTAGCACTTGTGTATGGTGTTGTTGCATTTGTTTATGGTTCAAGTACATGGTAAATGAAATAAACCTCATGCTTGAGCCTAAMATAGTGAAAATTCAACATGGTATTAGAGCAAAGGACTTGAAAGAAACCATTGCACAAGTTTCTAGCAAACCGTCACCTCCCAGCTACAGAACTGTACGRCCCTTCTAGGGTTTCCAGAAAAAGGTATGACCCTCTCCTTTTTGGTTGTTTCAGCACCCTACACTGAAACGTTGGGGATAATTTTGGCATAAGAGTGTACGGCCTCCTTCAACGCATCTCCAGAGACTCTCAGATTGCATTTCTGGAAATTTTGGATTTTGGGCCCAAGGGTTTCTAGGGTTCCGCAATTTTCTGCAGAAATTTCAGTTCTAGAGTTTCTACAGCTCACCATTGTTCTTGTGAACTTTTAAAGGCTTATTGTTGGCAGTCATAAGTCCAACGAAATCTAAAAGTTTCTAGCCTAGCCTAACCGTTAGGTTTCCTAGCCTAGTTTCTAACGGTTTGTGGAAGAATCTGCAAACCATAAGGAACAAAACCTTGGTGGAAGATAGACTTGATGGATCAAGAAACTTCAGTTCTTGGAAGTCAAGACTACAGATCACCCTAGAAGAGAATGACTTATTGAGTGTGATACAAAAGACTCTACCGAAGACAGTTATCGATGAAGAGAGGGAAGAAAGGAAGGAAGATGACATCAAGGCAAGGAAGATAAACATCTACTTAGTGAGATATCATCTCCTACCTCGTATTGCCAACCTGAAGACAGCTTATGAGATGTATGAAGCATTGAAGAATATGTTTGAGAGTAACAACACCCTCAAAGCTCTTACATTGAAGAGCCAGCTTCAAAATATCAAGATGTTGAGGATCAAGGTGTTGAGTGTTGATGATTGCAGCTTCGTCTGACATTCTTCGGGATACGCTCTCCTCTGGACTGAGTTGAGTCGACCTGTGAGAGCCCATGTGATGGGTGTATCATTCTCCTCTGTGAGAGTTGAGTCGATGTGTGGTCCCCTGCCTTTATACTCCTGTGGACTTAGTTGAGTCAAGCTTGAGATGGTACTCCAGATGATTCTCCTGTGGACTCAGTTGAGATAGAGATATGTTGAGTACGACGTCCCTGTGGCTGAGCACAGGTAGACGTGTCCCTAGTGGTTGAGCACTAGTGGACGTGTGGATCCCTTGCTATATTGTCTAAATGTAAGATTTACATGTAACCCTAATTGTGATGTAAAGGGTACAAGTCAGCCCCACCATATGTGAAAGATAAATAATGTTTATTGTAATAATTAATTATATTACTGAGTTATTGGGGTCGACCCTATTGTGCCAATAGACACACCTATTGTTGTGTCTAGTCTTGTAGAAATAGAGGTGATCTCCCCATTGAGGAAACACACACACTCACTTGTCACTTGTCATTTGGAAATTTCAGCAACACTTGTAAGGCTGAAGTGTGCACCTCTCTTGGGCGTTAGTTTCAAGGTTGTAGAAGCACCCTCTTGTGTGCATTAGGGTTTATGGTTGGGGGATCTTCTCTTGAGAATATAGCGAAGGATTGTTGGGTTTTTCCCTTGGTTGAGAAGGGTTTTTCCAGGATATTTCTTGTGTTCTTGTGCATGGTTATTCTTCTTGTGATCTTGGTAATTGCAACACTTGTGTATGGTGTTGTTGCATTTGTTTATGGTTCAAGTACATGCTAAATGAAATAAACCTCATGCTTGAGCCTAGCATAGTGAAAATTCAACAAATCAAACATTGAAGGATGCTCAGGAGCATGTTGAGACTCCTAGGAGCACATTCAAAGACAAACTTGGATTGGTGTAGAATTCCTTCCTCGCTAAGAGGGAGTGTTGAGAATTATAGCTCAGACAAGAATTAGTTCGAGATATTTTTGAAAAAATAATTTTCAAAAAGTAATTATATTTTATAATTCACTTTAGTTAAAAGGTGAAAGTCTGATTTTTAGTAGTTGAGTCTAAAAAGTGTATTTCATGCATGCGTGACTTAAACTAGGAGTAATCTCAAAAATAGATTAGGGTTTTGGTCTCAGCTAAAACTATAAAGACAAGTCAAGATAAAGAGTTCAAACACACAAAAAACACTTGAGCAGTTTAGCATATTGAGCGACAACGAGAGGGACAGAGAACAGGCAGACAGGAAAGAGGCATTTCCATGCAACACACAGTCCCATAAAGGGATCTGCACAATTATACAGAGTTTCGTACAATCATATAGATAATATCGTATAGTTGTACAAATAGGACCGTACAGTGGTACAAATCTATTGTACAGCAATTTTCTGTTGTTTCTGGTTTTTTCCAGCATCATGTTGTAAAAGCTCAAGTTTGAGGTGTTTTTTTTGTGTTCATGCAGTGTTGTTTTTTGGGCAGTTTGTGGAGATTTTCTTGTAAGTTTTTTGAATGAATGAAAAGCAGATTTGAAGGAGTAATTACTGGTGGATGTGTGAAATTAGTTTTTATGCTTCCGCTATTTGATTTCCAACTATTGTGTGATTAATGCTATGGTCCAAAATTTATTTCCGCAATAAATAAATTCAGCAATCTACTTGTTTGATTGAGATCATAAGGACTTTAGTCACCTAAGGCTTGGGAATTTTCACAGAGCCACCCTCCATCTAGGTATTCCGGGAAAAAGGGAGATCTTGTGAGGTTTACTTTGAAGCCCAGTGGATGGACTAGCTCAAGTGATTGAGTTCTTTGATTTACATGTAAGAGGTCTCAATGTCGATTCCCCAAGTCAATCGCCTCTATTGCATGCCTCACTCGATGTCCCTACTAGTTTGGTTGTTACCAATCATGACAAGTTTATACCAAGTACCATCCACAGAATGCAAAGAAATGCCTAAACATTTCCCTGCAAGGTTTTCCTTGGAATATATATATATATATATATATAAAGAGAAAAAATTGTCAATTGGGTTTAACCCGAGTGGTTTGTGTTGGTGGGTGTTTTCCATCCACCCGGGTTCAATTCCTGCAAGTGACGTGTTGAGCTCTTAAATGAACATACTATCAAAAAAGCCCCGACTTTCTACAAAATCTGGTTTACCTTGGGTACCATCCTCGAAATGAGGGAAAGGGTTCGGTGGGTTTCCCCAAGAGTGTTTCCCTCAAAAAAAATAGAGAGAGAGAGAGAGAGAAAGTTAAATTGACAACTTATTACAACTAAAATATTAATTATGCTCATTTAAACTTTAACATTAACTAAATACTAAATAACATTGAAATTTTAATAAATGATTTATAATACATACATGATGCATCCATTCCCTACATTGACATTCATCATTTTGGAATTACAGAGTTATTTTCCCATAATGTGATTCTATTGTTTATAGCTTTGTGGAAATCTTACATCATGAAACCATTTCAAAGTGGCAAAATATAGCTTTGTTTCTTTGTCCACCACATGATTTTTTCTCTCCAAAGGCCTTTTTGAGTTGGCAGATATAAATGGATAAAGTAAGTACACCAAAAAAATTATGTTCAAGTAATTTAAATAAGTTTGCACAAATTTATTAAAATAAGTTAGACGCTTTAAGTTTAAGCAAAATTTACCTCGATATATTCACATATATCATGGTTTAGCCCCAACCGAAAGCTTAAGAGAGATTGCTCGTCAGAGTTCCAAAGAAACATTTGTACATAGACTAAGTTCAACATTTATTTTGTGAGAAACTGAGAAAGGATATTTTAGATGTTAAATACTGCAAAAGTGAACATGAAATTAGAGTGAGTGCAAATATCAAATTCTGCTAGTTTTGAGTAAGATTCAAATGTCATCTGTGACACAAAGTCAATTACTACTCTTTTTCAGACTTTATCATGCAACAGAGGAGTGATGTGTTTGAGTTGGCCTTGCTTTTTGGAAACTTGGGGAATATTCATCCGTTTTGACATTGTAAATGTTGAGGAAAATGTTACAAAAAATGAAAGAAACACCACCTTTACAAGAGGCCGGAAACATCTCCTGAAGGCCCTTTACACGGCAAGAACATTTCTTGCAGCAAAAAAATAACCAACAAAAAACAGACCCAAATGGGGGCGATTTTAAGGTGGATCCCCTAACCAACAAAAAACAGACCCAAATGGGGGCGATTTTAAGGTGGATCCCCGCACTTGAGGATCTTGATCTGGATTCTGGAGGGGATATGGAGGTGCAGAGACAGGCAGCCACAACAAAACATCCCCAATTTTTATTTATACAAATATGAAGATTCAAGCATATGTCAAAACTAACGTAACTTGGAAAGACAACCATCATGCAACATAGTCTAGAACATCAGGCATTTATAAACTTAATCAGGTAGCAGACCAGGAGCATACTGAAATATGGCAGCTGGTGTGAAAAAAGGCAGATGTTTTAGATTTAGCGGGTGAAGATGCAATCACATGGAATGGATATATTGAAAATTTGCAGAGTCATGTCAGAGTCAATGAAGAAGAAGACTCACTTGTTTGGTCAAAAACCCAAACTCTGGGCTATTATTCAGCTAGACTGGTATATCAAGCCAACTTCTCATCGTAGACAGAAAGCAAAGCCTAGTGGGGGAAAAACTATAGAAAGTAAAAGCCTGAAGAAAACAAAATTATTTATGTGGCTAGCTCTAATGAATAAGGTGCTAACATGGGAAATCATGCAAAGACAAGCTACATGGGCCTGGAATATGCATTCTGTGTAGAGAAGATGCACTTATGTCAAACAATTGTGGACAGAGGTTGATCAGTTACAGGTGTGAAGGATGGGTGGGTGGGTGACACTGTAGAACAATGTTTAAAAGTTTGGTGGGACGAGAATGAACTAAAGGAATGGTGAGCAGTAACCTTCTTGACTAGTTGGGAAGTCTTGTTAGCACAAAATTAAATGCTCTTTGAAGATAAAGGAACCTCCTCCTTTTGAGTGGCATTTCAGATTAGAGTAATGGCTACTCCTTATAAAATGCCAGTGATTCAAAAACCAGAAAGACAAACATCGGAACTGGTAATAAATAACGATTGGGCCTGAGGTCCTTTGATGGATCCAGTTAAAGGTCACAGAACAGTAGCAGTGCTGGTTGCATATTATATTTTTATAAAACTCACACAATTAAGATGAAGGCAGATCTGGAAAGGGCTCTAACAACTTTGCAGAATTAATGACCCTAAGACTTTTATTAAAAGTTGCTATGGAGAAAAATATACGGCCTATACAGGTATATGGAGATTCAAAGTTAGTGATAAAGTGGATGAATGGAACTAGTCAGCTTTAATATTCATTTAAAAATCATAGGGGAGCAGATCAAGTCCATATCAAATTACTTACTCATGTTTTTCGAGAACAGAAGTCAGAAGAAGATTGGCTCTCAAAGAAAGGCTACCAGGTTGCTGAGAGAAGAGTGATTTATGACGAACTCAGAGAAGGTTGTGTTCAGTCTCTGAAAACAATTATTCCTAAAGCAGCTTCAAAAGGACACAAAGATTGATGAAGTATGTTGGGTAGAGTAGAGACACAATTATGAATTCTGTTTCACTAGTGTTATTATATGCCAAGGTTCCATGCTCTGTATCTNAAAGGAACCTCCTCCTTTTGAGTGGCATTTCAGATTAGAGTAATGGCTACTCCTTATAAAATGCCAGTGATTCAAAAACCAGAAAGACAAACATCAGAACTGGTAATAAATAACGATTGGGCCTGAGGTCCTTTGATGGATCCAGTTAAAGGTCACAGAACAGTAGCAGTGCTGGTTGCATATTATATTTTTATAAAACTCACACAATTAAGATGAAGGCAGCTCTGGAAAGGGCTCTAACAACTTTGCAGAATTAATGACCCTAAGACTTTTATTAAAAGTTGCTATGGAGAAAAATATACGGCCTATACAAGTATATGGAGATTCAAAGTTAGTGATAAAGTGGATGAATGGAACTAGTCAGCTTTAATATTCATTTAAAAATCATAGGGGAGCAGATCAAGTCCATATCAAATTACTTACTCATGTTTTTCGAGAACAGAAGTCAGAAGCAGATTGGCTCTCAAAGAAAGGCTACCAGGTTGCTGAGAGAAGAGTGATTTATGACGAACTCAGAGAAGGTTGTGTTTCAGTCTCTGAAAACAATTATTCCTAAAGCAGCTTCAAAAGGACACAAAGATTGATGAAGTATGTTGGGTAGAGTAGAGACACAATTATGAATTCTGTTTCACTAGTGTTATTATATGCCAAGGTTCCATGCTCTGTATCTCAACTTTATAGGTCTGTTTTTTATGACAGATAATGGCTTTTATTTTGGACAGTTTGAAAAAGATTACTTTTTTATACAAGTAGCAGAACTTGAAGATCGATTTTTGAGATCTGTAGGTGAAAAGGGGGGTTCAAAATTGCCTCCCTTTTCTGATCTGTAAGTGCTTTAGCATGTTAAGAGCATGATTTATTTTCTTCTTGAATACAAATGACGATTTTTTCTGGGAAAAAAAAAAGTCTAGAATGTCTTCTGACCAAAATAGATGTGAGCACAGATTATTGGAATGAAGGAATATGTCAAGTGTGGAATTTCAAAGAAATGAAACACAATGAATTCCCCTACTACCATACACAATTTATGACCATCTTAAAAGGCAATTCAAGGTGATCTTCAATGAGACGTCGCATTCCATGATTTATCAATTAAAGGTGACAACATCATCAAGATTGGGGAACAACATCAAGGTGGTCATCTATGACCAGAAGAAGGTAATTATTGAAAGTATGCCAATGAGTTTAGTGCAGCAACAAAGAGATAAGGCCAACAACTACAAGGATCAAAATTAATTGAGGAGGATAAGTAGGCTTGGTTTAAAATCAACCAAAAGAATTCAAGGGATTTTCAACAATTGAACACTAACTTGAAGATTAAAGAGCCAAAGCTAGAAAGAGTAGGAAATGCATCTTCTCTAGATGGAGATTCTCAAGATATGGTTTTTGTAAGTTCATATGATTGAAGATGTAAATCAACCCATGCCATGCCTTTAAATAGGAACTAAAATACTGAAAGTCCATGTTTGATCTACCTTAAGTATTCAAGATGGATGCCAAAATTTTGGTTTGTGTATCTAAAGTTAGGTTGTAAAGTTTAGACAATACTATTATTTTGGTAAATTTTAAGTAGACACTAAAAGTGCATGAACTGATAATTTTTAAGTAGAAACTAAAAGTGAACTAACTAAGCTACATCCTAAGCCAAGTTAATGGCAAAGTAGATCATAAGTCATTGTTGGCACAAGGGCAGACCCAGGGTTCAATGCTTCAAAAGCGCACCAACAAAACCCTAACTACCGACCCTTTCGGCAACACCTGCGAAGCAAATGAAGTCTCACCCGAGGTAGAGGCAAGGGTGGTTGCAGGACTCAAGTGTCTACAACCTAGCTGTGACACAGATCTGTGATCACAGTACTTAACAAAGCACTTAGCAGTTACCATTCATTAGTTTTTAACCCTTATTCACATCGCAGGAAGAAACCCTAACTACAGAACATCACAGTATTCAACAAGATCTAACACATCCAAGCACTAAGCACCTAGAAATAGATCAGATCTAGCATTTATTCACAGCATAAGCACTAAGCTACTATTATCATATGCATCTAACATACATAAATATTACAGCACTAAGCATAAATCATGTCAATCACATAACAACCATAACACAAGATATACGTCGTTCACCCCCAACGTGGGGCTACGTCCACCAACTCTTCGTCTTCTTTATTATCTTTTGTCAATCTTCTTACAAGCACAGAGCCTCAAAACCTACTCCGCATAGGACAGGAGATCTACGCACACCTCGCCAGATCCTCCTTCCCCGAGCTGGTACAACACTGAGCTTCTTACAATCACTTGCACTTAGATCTGCAAGTTCTCGACACACAGTATGCACAAAGCCACTTATAATTCACACAAAACTTGCACTTAGCCAAAAGCCCTTCAATCACATAGATCGAACTACTTACATCACTTGCACTTAGCACAGCATCGCACACCTATTTACATCGCCTAGCTTTCTATTTATACATCACAAGAGGGCCTAAACATGGGTAAACCCATGGGTCGACATCCCATACCTGTTACATAAGCTCTAACCCAAAAAGCCCTAAAAAAAGGGGGCAAGACCCGCGATCTCCGCTTCGCCTTGCGCTCCGCCTTCGACCAGCCTGTCAAAGTCCCAAAAATGGTCAAACATGACCAAGGTTCTTCAAAACTTGGTCAAGGGCCAACAGGCCCCCAACACTCACCTATGACTCGTCCCGAATCACTCTGATCTAGGTAACTCTGCCTCGAAGGCCTCGATCTTGGCTCGAGCCACTTCGACCTGCTGCTTCGCCATAGCTTCCTGCTCGACGAACTCCTGAATAACTTTCTCGGTCATAGGTCCTTCCAAGCGTTGTTCCACTGTGGTGACCATTTGTTCCAGTTCTGCACCTCGTCCTTCAATCTCCTCAAAAAGTGTGCAAGCTTCATCCTGCACTGGCTGGAGCCTCTGGGTCACTTCCATGACTTTACTCTGGATGGCATGGACCTGTTGCTGAATCGTGCGTTGTTCTTGGGACCTTTTCATCCTCTCA
>JASDQU010228434.1:0-11154 GCA_032191745.1 Picea mariana | reverse complement strand
GTCATATCTAACATGCCCACACACACACATCCAAAGAATATAACACATACCCAACATTCTCCCACTTGTTGTTTTCTTTGCATCCAGGGGTCCAGGGGATTATATAGTCAACAATCCAAGGCAACAATGCCCATTTTTACTCTACACTAGGAGAACTCTTCTGTGCTCACAGACTTTGTCAATGAATCTGTAACATTCTTCAAAGTGTCAACCTTTTCTAGCAACACCTTATTTTTCTCAACCATGTCTCTCACAAATTGATACTATACATCAATTTGCTTTGTCTTCGAATGGTAAGATGGGTTCTTTGCCAGGAATATTTCACTCTGACTGTCACAATCTAATCTCACTGCTTGTTATACCAACCCAATATCTGAACACAATATTTGTAACCATACTGCTTCTTTGCTTGCATGAGTGGCTGCCATGTATTTATCTTCTGTAGTTGAGAGTGCCACTACAGCCTGTCTTTTTCTCATCCAAATGATTTCTCCTCCAAATAGGTTAAACACATACCCACTTGTATATTTTCTGCGATCCAGATCTCCAACCCAGTCTGCATCAACAAATCCATGTATGTCTATCACTTTGTCCAATCCTGGTCTTCCTTGGTAGCACAATCCATAATTGGTAGTGCCACAAAGATGCCTGAAGATCCTCTTTACTTTTTTCCATTACTCCTTCCCTGGTTTTGACATATACTTGCTCAAAACTCCCACTGCATGTGCAATGTTTAGTCTAGTATAGACCATTGCATACATCAAACTGCCAACTGCACTAGCATATAGAACATGGGACATGTCCTCTTCTTCTTCCTATGTCTTGGGACACTGATCTGTAGATAACTTTACACCTATAGGAATAGGAACCTTGACTAGTTTACTTCCATGCATATTAAACCTTTGCAATATCATCTCAACATATTTTATTTGATTCAACCAAAGTTTCTTGTTTGCACAATCTCTTTTAATCTCCATTCCTAGAATGAAGTTAGCTGCACCGAGATCCTTCATGTCAAATTTGGAGGATAACTGTGATTTCACCTCCTTGATAACATCCATGTTATTTCCTACCAACAACATGTCATCAACATACAAAACTACATAAATGAAGTGATTAACAACCTTCTTGGAATATACACAGTGATCAACCCTGCTTCTTACAAATCCCAATCCAAGGATGTATTTGTCAAAATTTTGGTAGCACATCCTAGGTGATTTCTTCAGACCATATAGTGACTTCTTTAGCTTATAGACCATCTCTTTCTTTCCCTTCACTACAAAACCTTCTAGCTGCTTCATGTAGATTTCTTCTTCTAGATCCCCATGTAGGAATGTTGTCTTCACATCCATTTGTTCCACTTCAAGATCAAAAGAAACAACAATAAATAAAATAAATCTAATAGAAGTTAACTTAGAAACAGGAGAAAAAATCTCACAAAAGTCAATTCCCTCTACATGGGAATAACCTTTTTCTACTAACCAAGCTTTGTATTTCTCCACTTTACCTTGTGCATTAAACTTCTTCTTAAACAACAATTTCCTACCAACAAATTTTCTTCCTGCTGGAAACTCAACTATATTCTATGCCTCATTCTTATCCAAGGCATCCATTTCTTCAACCATGGCCTTCTTCCAGAGTTTACTATCCTCTGAATTCACTGCTTCTCTGACAGTTCTGGGATCATCATCAATAATAGATAAAGAAAAATTGGAATGAAAATCAGGTGGACTATACCTTTCTAGTTGCCTTCTATCTCTCACTGATCTCCTCAATATTGGGGTATGAGGTTCTTCTTCTTCTTTTGCTTCTTCGTTGTCTTCAGATGATTCAGATTTTACATCATCCAACTCAAGCTCTATTTTCTCAGGTTTGTCTTGTGTTGGTAGGAATTCTTATTTGGACACATCTTTTGCCTCTCTAAAAACAACATCTCGACTGTAAACAATTTCCTTGGTTTCTGGGTTCCAAAGATTATAACCTTTCACACCATCTTTATAACCAATAAAGATACACTTTTCAGCCTTTATATCTAGATTACTTTTACTTTCCTTTGGAACATGTACATAAGCATCAAAACTAAATACTCGAAGATGTTGAATAAAGGGTTTCTTTCCAGACCATACCTTGTGTGGAGTTTTATCATCCAACGCTGATGAAGGTGGTCAATTGACCAGGTAACATGTTGTACCCACTACCTCTACCCAGAATTCTTGTCCTAACATGACATCGATGAGCATGCTCCTTGATTTTTCCATCAGTGTCATGTTCATCCTTTCTGCAACTCCATTCTGCTGAGGAGTGTATGGAATATTCTTTTGCCTTGCTATACCACACTTCTTACAGAATTCTTCGAATTCATTTCCATAGAATTATCCACCATTATCTGTTCTCAATACCTTTATTTTCTTCTCTGTCTGATTTTATACTAGAGCCTTAAACTCTTTAAATTTATCAAACACCTCATATTTATTTCTAAGAAAATAAATCCATGTGTTCCTTGAAAAGTCATGTATGAATGAAACATAATACATAGATTTACCTAGGGATGGAACAAGAACAGGTCCAAACACATCACAACGTATCATCTCTAAGAACCCTTTGCTCTTGTAGCACCAGATGGGAATCTTACTCGATTCTATTTACCATATATGCAATGTTCATAGAAATCGAAATCTATAGTGCAATTAGACATACCTTCAACTATACCTTTACCGTGTAGTATTCGAAGGCCCTTTTCTCCAATATGTCCCAATCTTTCATGCCACGACATAGTTTTCTTTCTAGGGACAATATTGGCCTTGTCTTCTTTATTTCTCTATTCAGGGACAACAGAACTGTTACACCCATTAGTATAAGTGCTTCCCAACAACTTGAACAGATTTCCACACCGAACTCCCCTCATCAACACTATTGCTCATCGTACCATCTTGTAAGTGTTCTTTCCAAATATAGTATCCACTTCTTCATCATCCATCTTGCTTACATATATTAGGCTCCTGGCTAGTTTTGGAATGTGCAGAACCCCAGGAAGTGTGCTAATCCTTCCATCTTTTAGTAGCAACTTAACCCTTCCACGTCCCAAGATTTTTTTTCTCGAGTCATCTCCTAGGAATACATCACCACCATCATATTTTTCATATTCAGATAACCACTCCTTATGAGGAATCATATGGTATGACGCACCTGAGTCCATCAAACATACATCACGGCCTGCATGTGTACTTGTAGATGCTAGGTAAACATCACCTCCTTCTTCAGTGGAGGTTTTCGCCTCTGTGGAAGAGGTACTATCAGATCCTTTTGTTTTTTCAACCTTCTTAGACTTGCAATCTTTCTTATAATGCCCTATTTTACTACACTTACATCATTTCCTCAAAGATTTTGCTGGAGACTTAGATCTACCTATAGATTTAGGTTTCCACTCCGAAGGCTTACCAGGGTTCCTATCTTGGGTACGACCTCTTACAAATAAATCATATATGCTATGACTATCCATGCTTTTCTGCCTCATCTCTTCAAATAACAAGGATGAAACTACATCCTCATACTTCAATTTAGATTGAGTGGTACTACCAATTTCTACAACCAGATTATCCCAAGAGACTGGCAAAGAACATAACTAAGTAATACACTTATCTTCTTCTACAATCATAATATTAACAGAGACAAGTTGACTTAGCAGAGTATTAAAGGCATTTAGATGTTCTATCACAGAATCTACATCTTCCATCCTAAGATGATAGAACTTCTTTCTAAGAAACAACTTGTTTACCAGGGACTTTGATTGATGCAAATTCCCCAACTGATCCCATAGTTCCTTCCTTGTAGATTCTCCCAAGACATTCAACAAAACCGAATCTGCTAGGTCGAGTTGAATAATACTCCTTGCTCTTCTGTCCAACTTCTCCCAATCTTCCTTCGACATACCAATAGGTGATGTACTAGTAGTCTGTGTACCAGTAGCCTATGTGCTAGTAGACGATATACTAGTAGGTTGTGTACCAGGATCCACAACGATCCATTGTTCTTTGTCTACAAGAAGGTCCTCCATCTTTAGTTTCCATGGCTCAAAGTTTTTACCGTTGAACTTCTCTATCTTGATTCTAGAAGAGCTTTCCATTCCTCTTTCTGCACTCAAATCATCACTGCAAAAGCTCCCACTAAACCTAGGTTTATCACAGACCCAAGATAAACTTGATCTATCAAGACAGAGCCAAACCCTCAACAACAAAGGTGTCCCCTGAAGCTAAAAATGAGCTTTGATACCTCTGAAGCAAAGAAATGCATATAGATTCTTAAGAAAAACAGAAATTAATCAATGGCTCATTCACATAGTACACAGAGATTTATACTGGAAACCCTCAACTGGGAAAACCTTTCTTATATTCATTGTTTCGAATTTCACCATTCACGATACAATATATACAATGTTTTTAGGTATTCCATATATACCAAAACCCTAATCCCTAAAACCAAGATTATTTTTAGTAAATTGCTAAAAATAGCAAAAACCGCCCCAAAAAAAAATTTCGTGGCACTGCCTCGAATGCTACGTGTAACCAAGGGGGGCATACCTTCCCCCCCTGGGACCCCCCTAGGAAATCATCTGGTGCACATGGCACAAACCGAGCACTAGTATAAGGGATCGTCAGACACAGTTGTCATATCTGACATGCCCACACACAGACATGCAAATAATATAACACATACCCAACAGGATCATCCAAAAAATTGAGAAGAAAAATGGTTGCTGGTATTATCGGTGGCTTTCCCTAGGAGGTAGACTCATTTTAGAAAAATAAGTACTACAGAGTATTCTTGTTTACTCGATACGTTTGGTTAATATTCCAACTACCACTATGCATAGAATTCGACAACTAATTTCAAACTTTATTTGGAGGGGTGCCAAAAAACAAACCGGGTTCCATCTAGCTAAATGGAAGAAGATATCACTACGTAAGGAAAATAGAGGATGGGATTTAAAGAACTTAAAATGGTTTTCTCTCTCCTTAGATGCAAAATCTTGTTGGAGGGGGCTCTTCGACGGTGGTCTATGGAGTTCAGTGTTGAGAAAAAAATACCTAAAAGGTATTGATGTTCCATCTTGGATAAAAATCAATGACTTTAACTTTTCTTTCGCTTCGGTCATATGGAGAAAATTTATGACAACTATGCCTATTATTCTAAAATGGACGACATGCACAGTAGGTTGTGGTAAAAAAATCACTTTAGGTCTGGATGCCTTTATTGGAGGGAATGATCTCTGTTTTCTTTCTTCTCCCCTTATTCACCATCTACACAACAAGAACATCTATTTACTAGCCATAATGTAAATAATGTATCGACATCCCAGATAGTTTTGATTGACTCTAATCAATTAAATCTGACAGGTGAGCTAGCCTTGGAATGGGAAAATTTCATCCTCGCCCTCAAAACAAATGGAATATCCTTAAATGATTCAAGTGATAAGCTACTCTGGTCGTGGAACTGGACTTCAGGAACTGTCTCTTCTAAATCATCTTATGAGTCCATATTATTTTCCAACTTAAAGGGAGAAAAGCAATGGTGGTTCAAAGCTATATGGAAGGTAAATATTCCAAGTAAGATTATTTCCTTTATTTGTTTATGTTTGATGGATAGAATACTCAAAGGGGTCAATTATCAGTGAAGAGGAGGAATCGGGCCCTCAGTATGCAGTTTATGCCTCAACGCTGAAGATACAACAGATCATCTCTTTTCTCACTGTGTTGTTTCTAAATTTATTTGGGAAGAAATCCTTTCACACCTAATGATCCATGATGAATGGGGAGAATAGGGATTGGAAGAAAACCTCCTTAACTAGTTGATTAAATATCCAAGGTTGATACATATTCCCTTCTATGTGATTTGGGGCATCTGGAAGTACCAGAATAAGATTTTATTTGAAAACTCGGTTAGACAAGGTACTTATATAGCCAAAAAAAAAAATCTTTCTATCCAGGAAATTCAAGATGATACCAAACCTAACATATTGGAATATATCCTAAGTCCAATGTATTTTGATGATTTACCAATTGGGTTCTTTGATGGTGCAACCTTAGAAAATAAGTGTGGTATTGGACTATTTCTTAAATTCAACAATGTCCATTTTTACAAAGCATATTTTGTTGGAGGAGAAGGATCTAATATGAAAGATGAACTCCAAGGCTTATGGGGAATATTACATCTTTCTTCTGTGTTGTCTTTGAATAGATTGATGGTCACTAGTGACTCCAAATCAACTATTGATTGGATAAAAGGTGAATCAAGATTGAACTGTTTATCTATTAATCCCTCGCAAGAGAGAATCAGAAAGATGCAAGTCACTTTTCAAAGACTCAACTTCATACATGTTCACAAGATTTTTAATCATGTTGTCGATCAATTATCCAAAAAAACATTGAATTGAACTCCCAGGTAGCTCTATTATGAGGAGCTAGTTGAAGGGGAAGTAGTTCAGGCCAACAAAATCTTTTTATTTTAGTCTTATTCTGAAATCTTGGACAATGTTTTGCTAGAACAAAGTATAATTATAGATAGAAAGAAAAATCCCAAGTCAGTTTTAAGTCTTAATATGTATCGAAGTTAAATTTTGAAAAATTCATGAATTTCTCAATTGCTTGTTTTGAGGAATACATGGACAAAAGCTCAATGTAAACACAATCTGTATTTTTCATAGTTTCAGTTGATTCTTAATAGAATCGCAACCAGACTACTTTTTTTGGGTGAAAACAAATATTTAACTTCCTTATATTAATAATTTAAATGAAAAGAGAGGGTTAACCCTTTGTTACAGTTGTAGAAGACTGGAACATCTTGCTAAGGAATTCTCTGGTGGAAGACCTAGTTGTCTCTATTGCAAAGCCTTGGACCACAAAGTGTTGGATTTCCCTAGAATGATTGGTAAGATGGAAAGAATGAATCTGAATGAAGAAAACCCTAAGGAAGATCCAGAAATAGTAGAAACTCAGAAAGAATCAGAGAAGGTATTGTTGCATATGAAATACAACTTGAATGATCACTGACATGTTAGGTTACCAGATATGTTCAAAGAAAAGGAGCAAATTGAAGCCAGAATAGGGGACTTCGACATTGACTGTATTCTTGATGAAGAAACACAAGTGAACATTATGGCAGAAAGAACTTGGGAAGCTATAGGGAAGCCTGCTATGATTCCTTCATTAAGAGGAATAGAGTTATTCATAGGAAAACTGATGATGTTGTGTGGAAGGCTCTCTCAGATACCTGTGACAGTCAAGGGAACTTCGACAAAGGAAGATTTGGAGATTATCAAATTTATTGAGGAGAACGCCCAATTTACCATGTTACTACCGGGTTGATAGAGATTAGGCTAAGCTTGGGTTGATAGAGATCAGGCTAGAAAGAAGGAAGAAGAAGATGTTTTAAAAAAGAAGAGACAAGAGTTAAAAGATTTCATGAATATAAGGATTGCACACTTGATTGAAGAACAGGAAAGCAAATCAAAGTTGTTTGACACTAGAAGCCAAGATGTCAAAGATGTAAGAGCATTAGAGGAATCAGAGAAGATTGAAATATCTATCTCAGATATAGAAGAAATATTACCCCTAAGTCTTAGAAGAGAATCTCAGCAGCACAAAGTAACTATGTCCAAGGAATATAAGAATCAGAATGAGAAGGGAATCACTGAGATGAAGATCACTAGAAAGAAGGCTAGGAAGCTAAGTAAAAAGAGAGCTAAGATTTATAGGGTACAAAAAAAAACATAGGGAGCCACCCAGAAGGAAAACTTGCAGAATTTGAACTTCACCGAGATATCAGAACAACAACATAGGTCACTTCACCATGGAGAAGCAATATAGATGTTGGAAGCTCACCTTCGACAAGCTTAAGAAGACACAGCGCAAGCCACCCAGGCTTTGACACAAGTACAGAGCGCACTTATAGAACAACAGAGTGGTGAAGAACGGGAAAAGATTTCCCTGGAAGCAAAGTGGGAGGAAGAAAAAATGCAGTTACAGCAGAGCAAGGATGAGTTACTAGCAGAGAAACTTGAAGTATAGGAAAGGGTTCACAAAGCACTTCGCTCTGTGATGGCCATAGAAGTAAAGATTGAAGAACACGTCCCACAATAGTTGGTACAATTGGAAGAAGTAATATAGCAACTTCAACAACACATCACAGACCTGAAACTTTGTATCAAGCCCGAGACTCCTCGAGAAGTAAGATACCTAAGGGAGACAACTACCTGGAGCATAGTTGGCCGATTAAAAACATTTTCCCTGGAATACAAGCAATTGAGCGCCCGAAGCACCCATACTTATGAGAACCTCGTAGGGAATTATGAGTTGCAGGCATTAGAGGCACAACTCCAAGAAGAAAAGCAACATGCAAATACGCTACAGGCATAGTTGAAGACCTTGACCCCAGTCGAACGTATGAAGATATTTCTAGAACAATGCATCGCCCAACAATAGGTACACACGCTACAAAGTAAAGTGATGGAAGTCTCCCAACAACTTCATCCAATCCAAGAAAAGGCATGCCAACTGTACACTGAAATTGAAATCCAAGGAGCCGAGCTTGAACAGGTTTTCATCACCACAGAAGAACACCTGGAAGGGCCAGTCAATGACGTAGTGATCCAGGGTTTCACTGAGAAAGAGGTTGTCGCACTACAGTAGGTCGAAGTAGCTCAATCCAAGATCGAGGCATTCGAGGTGGAATTGATCAAACTAGAGTGACTTGGGACGAGTCACAGGTAAGTGTTGGGGGCTTGTTGTCCCTTGACCAAGCTTTGAGGAACACTTGGTAATATTTGACCAATTTGGACTTCGACACCCTGTCAAAGATGGAGTGCTAGGAGAAGCAGAGATCACAAGATCTCGGTCCACTTTGGGCATCTTTTAGGGTTTTGGGTTAATGTAATGGGTATGGGATGCTGGCCCATGGGTTTACCCATGTTGAGGACTATTTTGTAAATTATAAATAAGTAGCTAGGCAATGTAAGAGAGAGAATAAGCTAAGTGCTAGTAAAGGATTTGTGTATACTGTGTGATCGAATTGCAGAGCTAAGTGAAAGTGTTGTAAGTGCTGAGTGCATGAATTGTAAAAAGGCTCTGTGGTAGATCTACTCGGGGAAGGAGGATTTGGCGAGGTGCATGCAAATATCCTGTCCTATGCAGAGTACAAGTTTAATCTCTATGCTTTAATCAGATTGACCAAAGATAATAAAGAAGAAGAATACTTTGTGGATGTAGCCCCAGGGTGGGGGTGAACCACAATAAACCCGTGTGTTGTGCTTGGTGCCTTGATCTAATGTGTTTGTCTCTTTGCATGTGTTGTGATTTGATATGATTATGCTATGTGCTTTGCTATGATATACTTAGATATATCTACTTTGCTTTGTGCTTCTTAGATGTATGGATGTAGATCTGACATATATGAAAGTGTTAAATTCTATGTACTGATGAATGATCTATTATAAATTTTTTTCTAAGTGTTAGAATCATAGATCTGTGTCCCATCTAAGGTTGCAGACACATGAGTCTTGCAACCACCCCTGCCTCTACCTTGGGTTAGACTTCATATTCTTCGTAGGTGTTGCCAAAAGGGTCAGTAGTTAGGGTTTTGTTGTTGCGTTTTTGAAGCGTTGAACCCCAGGTCTGCCCCTGTGCCAACATGCTTGACTTAAATAGTTCATTAAATCATCCATTTTTGGTAAAGGAAATATATACCTGATGGTGATATTGTTGATGGATATTAATTCTATACACATTCTCCATCCTCCATCCTTCTTTGGACTCAACACAGTTGGTATTGCGCATGGACTCAATATCTCTTTGATCAAATCCTTGTCTAACAATTCCTGGACTTGGTTCTTCACTTCCTCATTCTCTCGAGGTGTCAATATGTATAGTTCTTTGTTTGGAAGAATTTATCCTAGTATCAAGTCAATATGGTGGTTGATACTTCTGATGGGTGGAAATGAGTTAGGAGTCTCATCCACCACTATGTCAGCAAAATTATCCAACAATTCCTGAACTTCTTCAGGCAAATCATCCATCAAAGTACTTGTAAGGATAACTTTAGGTTTCCTCGCCACACTTAATTGCATCTCTCATTCTCTCTTAACTTCATTCAAGAGTTCCTTCCTGCTCATGAGAAGTATGATTGTGTTGGATTCCTCTTTCACCTTATTCTCCTCTATTGGCAACAACATGTGTGTCTTACCATTCCTTTCTAAGGTGTTTGTATTCTTCCTCCCATCATGAATGACATTCCTGTCAAACTGCCATGGTCTTCCCAACAAAATATGGCATACATACATGGGAATTAAATCACATAGAATTTCATCTCTATATCCTCCTATCTTAAATTTAGCCAAACATTGTTTAGTAACCATTACCTGGTGTGCTTTCTACATCCATGAGACTTTGTATGGCTTCAGATGTGCAATTATCTCCAGCTCCAATTTCTCCATCATCTCTATGGATACTAAGTTATCAGTGCTCCTACTATCAATTATCACCTTGCATACTCCGTCTTTAGTCTTGCAAGCTTTCTTGAAGAGACTGTTCCACTCCACTAGCTTTTCAACTTCTTCCTCTAGTTTTAAGAGAACCTTTCTCAACATGAGGTATGTTACATTCTCTTCTCCTTCTTCTTCAACATTCCTTCTCTATGCTTCTAAAATGTGAGCTTCACCCCCTCCTTCTTTCTTTTTCTCGAGACATTCCCAAGACATGT
This sequence comes from Picea mariana, assembly GCA_032191745.1. Classification (NCBI taxonomy): domain Eukaryota; kingdom Viridiplantae; phylum Streptophyta; class Pinopsida; order Pinales; family Pinaceae; genus Picea; species Picea mariana. The sequence goes on along the minus strand of JASDQU010228434.1, from coordinate 405 downwards.
GCGCTGTCTTTCCACAAGAACAACATCTTACTTCTCCTCCTTTGATTCTTCCTCTTCCTCTAGAAGAACTTCTTCCACCACCATGTCTTCCTCGAGAACTTCCTCCTCTTTCTAAGTGACTATGTGGTTTCTCAGTCTTGTCTTTAGACTTATGTGCCTTGTCATGGATAACTCCCTTGCTTTTGTTAGGGGATGGGCTTTTACCTCTTCCTCACTGGCTTTTTTTTCTGGCCAACCTCTCCTCTACCTTCAGTGCAAATTGATAAGCATCTTCCACTATCCTTACTGACATCATGCTGAGATCATCCTAGATTTCACACCTCAAGCCATTTATATACTTCGAAATTTTTTCTTCATCTTTCAGCCTTTGTCTAGTTATGATGTTTAGCCTGTATAACTCCTATG
>JASDQU010228433.1:0-17242 GCA_032191745.1 Picea mariana | reverse complement strand
CCCTGCAATGGTTTCCTTGCCTCCTCGAAGGTTCCATTTATTATTTCAATCCTTGATAAATCAATTTATTAAATTCTACAACATCCCTAAGCTTGACAACTTAAGTAATACCACCATGTTCAACATTAGATAAGATGAAAAATAATCCAACTCAACATTTCTTTTTGGATGGAGATGTTGTTCATCACTTAACGATTTGTTGAGATTTATAAGGGTCAAAAGAGGAATTGATGGAACCATATTCCACCCAAATTTTGAAATAKCCTCCTCACAAGTGCATTAGAGAGAGTGCAAAAACSAAGTACAAGTSTTGTGAATAGAAATACACAAATGTGCTTAAGAGAGATGCCAATCAAAAGGGAAAATGCCAAAATTAAGTGCCCTTAGGATTATAMCACTTTGTATTGTAGATCAAGATCACAMGATAAGATCATRTAAATGAGAGCTTYAGTTTTGTATTTATATACAACTYGAKTCAGGCATACTTTCAASARGAGGTTATGGGCCCATAAAACAAGAGCACACACCCCAGGAGCATTATTGAGTTTACATATCAATTTTGACTTGGTTAGCGTTAACCATACCTAGTAATTCAATAAAAGAATAAAGATTAAGGCCATAGCCATAATTACAAGTAATAATGATACATGGGTGGTGGCCATATGTACAAATTACACTTATAATTTTAACAATGCTTTTAACATTGAATAGGGGGCACAACAAGATGCCATTATAGCGCAACATTTTCCTTAAATGGCAAGTCTTCCACAACATTACGATGCCACAAACTAATAAAGGTGGATCCCAACAAAATTTTGGTGAATATACCCATGAGCTCATCTGCCAAAGGAACGAAGATGGGTGCAATATGTTCTAGAGCATAGAGATGATGGATATAATGCATTGAAAGTTAAACATATTTAGATTCTTGATGGTCCACATGATTATGAATAAGTTTGATGGTACTTTGATTGTCACAATAGAGATGGGTGTGACCCTTTTGAGGAAGATCTGATCGATCAAGAATCATCTTCATCTAGACAAGATGCTTCCTAGCTAGGAGAGGTGGCATACTCAACTTTTGTAGAAGATAACACCATTGTCTGTTGATTTCTAGAACACTAGGAAATAGGTAAAGAACCAAGAATAAACAAGTAACCAAAGGTGGAACGATGCCCATCAAGATCATCGACTTAGTTTGCATAAGAGAATTCTCAAAGACGAATATGGGCTCCCTCTACATAGTGAATAACCAGATGGGTAAAATCATGAAGACGGGTTACACTTTTGCTTGTTTTATGAGAAAAAAAAACTGTATTTTCACAAGTTCTTCAACTTCCGGCATACAAAAGTATTTATTTATTTATTTAGAATTTCACTTTACAGTAAAAACAAAACTTGTGAAGAATTTTGTTAGCTTTCCAATAACTATTTTTAATTTTTTTTTATCATGATTTTATATGTCAATTTGACAATTGTTTAACAATATGTTCCTTAAACATGAAAGGAATGATAATGAGATACTTTTTCCTGCAACAATGTATCTATTATTAAACTTATGTATTTAAGAAACGAAATATACTGCAACAATCTACGGAGACTCTATTTTATTATGACTATAATTTTGAATCTAACGGATGAATATTATAATTTCTAGATTTTTTTGAAGTCGAGCAAGCTGAAAATTTGCAGATTTTAAATACGTGTTTTTTTATACCTTGTATCTATCTTAATTTTTACTTAAAACTAAAATTTAAATATACCCTTCTGAAAATAACAGTTTAAGAATTATGAATATATTTTTTTCTAAATTTTTCACTATATATTTTTAAAGATATCGATATTTCATTTCACTGAATCATAATGTTTGCTGAAAATATTATGTAGTGATTTTTTTTTAAATTAAATAAAATTAGATAAAAATAAAGAAAATGAAAACAAATTATAGAAATTGAAAGTAGATTTAATTTTAGAATGTTGGTGTCATTTTTGAAACCAAATTCTCAGTGTTTGCAAGAGTCCGCAGCTTCCGAAGTTCAGGTAAGCTTGGGGCAATTCTCTGTTTTTGGTTTTCAGTGCCAATTTCATGTTTTCGGTCGAAATAATCTTTCGTGAAAAACTAATATTTTGGTCGAAAGACTAAAATCTAATGGAAACCATCAAATTGTATAAATAGGAATTCGGCCAAATTGTATAAATAGGTTTTCGGGCGAACACATTTAACACAATTCATCGAATGGACAAACATATATGATCTCGAGGATGGGGATTTCAAAGCATTTCTATTATTGATTGCAGCTGTATTCTTTTCTTTCTTTATTTGTTCCCTCTGTTCCATAGGCTTAATTGGAGGATCGATATCGATACATGATGGTTTTCTAGAGCACCTAAACAAAGTTTCGAATCATCTTTTTTGTTTTTGTTGAATAAGGTAATTGATGCTTGTTCAAGTTTTTATTGGAATAACAATTTATATGTTGAAAGATAATTGTGAGCATTTTTTCAAGGTGAAGTCTTTGTTGAACATATCTTTTATAGATAATTATAAAAGTCATGGGAAACAAAAGTTTGCGCAAGAGAAAATTTGATCGCAGTCGAGATGATACTCGTCAAATCGAACAAAGGAAAGAGATTTATTGGAGAAAGAAACGAGAACGTGCAAATATTGAAGAAAGAAACGATGATAATGTGAATATAGATTTTCAACAAGAAGAAGTTCAACCAGGTATGCATGCACATATGATGATCGAGTACACGACACACATTGAGACTGTATTAAGAAAGTACATAATTCAAAGTATAGAATTCAAATTTAAAATATTGTAAATAATATAATTGATTGTAATTACAATTTGATGTTTTTCAAAAAATATAAATAGATTTGTCTCATAATGTCGAAGAAGACGTTGAAACCGAAATTGAAGCAGAAGGCGTTGAAACCGAAATTGAAGCAGAAGACATTGAAACTGAAATTGAAGCAGAAGACGAATCACCTATAGGTATGCACATAAATTTAAATAATACAAGATGAGCACTCAAGTATATATAATTTAGTGAATGTGTGTTCGGGTTATGTTTTTTAATATAAACTTTAAATTGAAATATGTAGGAGAATCTATCAACATTGATGATGACATATTATAAAATATTGATACTGACAAATTTGGAAAGAAAAAAACTAAGTATTATATAAGATATCGAACTAAGAGTATGTATAATATTTTTTTCAAAGATGAATCAGTAACAGTACAAACTCAACTTTCACTGTCTAATGAAGTCAAGAAAGTTAAAATAAGCTACATCATTATTGGGTATTCAAAAGTCGACAAAAGATACAAAGGTGAAACATAACGTCTTTAACAATATAACTAGTGTATTAAAAGTTTTTGGAAAATCTTGAAAAGAAGATGTCCGTGTTGCACGTAGAGCGATACAAACAATAATTGTTTCATCTAGCAATATAAAATATCGTTTGACACGACACATGGCAAAAACGATAGGAACGTCAAGAAAAACATTGCACAAACATAGAAAATTTCGATTGCAAATAGATGTAAATGATGAATTGGCTTGTTGGACAGTGATTTCTAGACAACCCTACAAAGATAGACTTGCATAAAATGTTAAAGAATTGGCCCGTAATTGTTGGTTGGAAGAATCTCGTGTTTCACCACATACAAGGGATGTGTTGCGACGAAGAATAACACGAAAATAATATGAAGAACATCCAAAACATATATTGCCAATGAGACAAATATAGTTGTTCAATAAGTTCAAAGAAGAGTACAAAGAAATTAAAATTTCCATCAATACATTTGTGCAACAAAAACCATGGTTTGTTAGACCCATCACTGTTCGTGACACTTGTTGTTATTATCATGTCGAATTTGAGTTGTATTACGATACTTTTTTGGATTTTTGTAAAAATTTATGGCCAGGTTCACCTCCTTCCACATTTCATGTTTTTATATCTGAAATTCTATGTGAAAGAGAAGATGATGATTTATTTTACAAAAAAATGTGTTGGTGGAAAGAAATGTGATCATTGTGGAAATTTAAGTTTGTTTCATTCAAAGTATAATATTAATATGAATAATCAATCATTTTCTAATATAAGAGTCAATTGGAAGAGATATGAATATATCAAGAACATGGCTCCACATTCTTCAAATGTTATTTCCAAAATGATTGATTTGAAGGTAGATAAAATTTGTATGATAGATTTTTTGGATAAGTTTGAGGAAGAAATCTATAAATACACCAAGCATTCACATAGAGCTCGATGGCAAGATCTACCATTCAAACAATCCCCTAAAGTGTTTCCACCAGGGACAATTTTGTCTGTAGTTGATTTTGGAGAGAATTACACATTCACTGCACAAAAATAAATACAGAGCGAATATTATCATTCTGATCAAGTCACGATATTTGTCCACGTTCTATATAGAGATGCTCAACGGAGTCTTGATAACATAGAAAACACCAACAACAATCGACATGTTATTAAAGAATATCACTCTTATATAAGTGATGATTGAGCACATGACACACATTATGTATAACATTGTTTTGATAAATTTTATGATTCATTGAAGGAACGCGAAATTAGATTCGATTGACATTGGATATGGTCAGATGGGTGTGCGGATCAGTTCAAATCTTCACGATCATTCTATTGGCTATGTCGTCTTCATAAAAAATTTAACATCACACATTGTTGGAATTTTTTTGAGACTGGTCATGGAAAAAGAGAGCACGACGGTGCAGGGGCATGTATAAAACGATCACTTCGAAGGTATCCGCTGAACCCTCATGCCGATTGATTTGAATCCGCTGAACAAGTTGTTGAATGGTGCAAAATGGCGCTAAGCCATGAATATAATCCGTCAAGGGATGTGCGCATGTGTGTCTATATATAAATGTTACATGTATGTACACATGATATATAAATTTAAATGTATTCAAATTTATATTCAATCTTCAATCATTTTCTTGAGAGATTTCAATTTAACAAGTTCTTGTTTTTTGCAGGTTTTTTTGTACGTTGGAATCGAAGATGTAAATAGATCAATCCCATATGACGCCAGTATAATACCTGGGACACGAAAAATACATTCAGTTAAAACAAAACGTTTTCAAAATGAGTTTGCATTTGATAAATGAGTCTTGTTTTTTTCCAGTTTGCATAGAGGACACACAATCCATAGATATTTGCGAGAACGAAAATGCAGGATATGTTAAAGCTTGGAGACATACCGAACTTAATGTAAAAGGGAAAATGCCACTTGCAAGCTCAGAGGAGATGAAATCAAATGAAACTATAGTGTCAGTTGACGACGATAGAGTTTCCGATCTTGTTCGAGAAGGTAATTTTTATGTTTAATTTTTTTCAAATAACTTGTAGATGTATTTGTGTGATAATCTAACGCGAATTATTTGTTGTCCAATATATCCAATTATTTGTAGGAGATGTTTTTTCCATGGTTGCACGTGTAGACAACACTGAAAACGTAAAATATTATTTGATGCGATGCACAGAACAAAATATGAGGCTATTAGAAGATTTTGATGATAACGGTTTTATATATGAAAGCTGATCCATTGTATTGAAATGATATTTTTTTCAAGAAACCCATCAAACCGATACTCATGTTCACTTTCAAGACTACCAGTCAGATGTCACAAGTTGTCAATATAGTCATTTGGTATGTGCAACGCGCATAAAGTTAACAGAAGTTCGATAAAAAAAAACAAAAGTTAGAAAATGAAAAATGTCCAAAGTCGATCATGAACGAATAATTGAAGATAAAATACCATTACGATGTTTTTAAACAAGTGACACATGTACATTCCAGAATTTTTTATTTTTCATTGAAAAAAAATTCCAGAATTTGATGACTTGTTTTGACTATTTTCAACCATATTTCCAAATAAGATATTTATAAAAAGGGTACACGTATAAAAAACTTCGGATCATTCTTAAAAAACACAGATAAAATATGGTTTAACCATATTTTATCTGTGTTTTTCAACCATTACACCAATCAAAATTATTTTATGAGCATTACACCAATCAAAATTGAGTTGTATACCTTTTGTGTTGTGAGCATTTTATTTTAAACTAAAAAATTGTTAAACACCATTTCCATTGAACACTTATTTTTTTGAATAATATTTTTTTCCCATTTGATTTTAATAATATTGCATTAATTTTAAAAAAATTAAAACATATTTTATATTTTCTATTGTAATAATATCTTGTTTTAAATTTTAACTCATTTCGATTTTTATTTTATTTTACGAGCATTAAATATAAATTAAAGTTGAATTGAACATATTTTTTATTTTGAATATTTTTTTTAATTATTGTTCTCAAAATTGAAGAAAAGTTAAAAACATCTCTTTCAATTTGAGATTTTATTTTATTACTTGGGTATATGAACATTGAGGTGAATATCTCTTCTAGCTTTAATCTTTTTGTAATGAAGTTCCATGATAAAATTAAAAAAGAGTTGATCATATCTTCCATTTTAAGGTTTTATTTTACAATCACATCATTTTGAGCATTTTATTTTATTATTATCACACAAACCAAAAAAGAGTTGAACATCTCTTCTATCTCAATATTTTATTGTATAAACATTACCTATAATTAATTTGGATCTTGAGAATTTTATTTTTATTACTATTGCATCAATCAAAGAAGAGTTGAACATCTCTTCTATCCTAGATTTGAGAGCATTGACTTCTTTAAGTGGTAATTTTTATTTTATTTTATTTTTAAATTAATATTCTAACAACTAAAAACAATTTAAACATTTTTTTCACTTGTAATTAATAGATCTCTTCTCTAACAAAGTTAAGAAAATTGATACAACCTTGCCTAACGTCAGGTGAAGACCCTTACAACAATGTGAGTTTATGTGAATAGTACTAAGCCATAGTCTGCAAATCGTTTTCCTAATATAATTCTCTTTCATACATGTTATCTGAGTTGTACAAGGGGTATGTCTTGTTCTTTGGCATGTCTAAAACACAATGTTTGAATGCATACCTCTTCCTTTGAATTCCACATTGGTTACCTTATTCCAAAATCAAATTCAAGTTTTCTGAAAGGAAATTGGTAGACCATGAAAATTTCTTCTTTTATTGCAGTTCATACCAGCATATGCTTTGCATGTTTAAAGTGTTTTCTACTACCATATGTTCTCAAATAAGTTTTGCATGGTTTAACATGTCTAAGTTGTCATAAATTCTTAAATAGATATGGAATGTTACAATCTTGTATGTTTGACAGTTCAATTTTTTCTTGTCTATCTATTGAGTCTGCAGTATTTTTAAATATATAAACAACACATTCTTGAATTATTGACTTTGCATATTTTTAAATAGATAAACAACAATTCACATTCTTGTATTATTTCACTTTAATTTTTTCTTTTCATTTATTTAGCAAATATCATATGCCTATCTTTCCTCTAATTTTTTCTTGAGTTTTTTTTTATTAGTTTTAACATCTCATAATTTTTTCTTGAGTTTTTTTTTATTAGTTTTAACATCTCATATGCTATATTTTCTTTAGTTTTTTATTAGTTAAGTGTATTTAGATATAACCATTTTGTTTTAACAGATCTCATATGCCTATCTTTCTTTTAGTTTTTTATTGTAACCAATTTATTTAACAGATCTTATATGCATATCTTTCTTTTAGTTTTTTTTATTAGTCAAGTGCATCTATGTAACCAATTTATTTAACAGATCTCATATGCATATCTTTATTTTAGTTTTTTTTATTTATTTAGTACAGATCTATGATCTCATATGCCTCTCTTTCCTTTAATTTTTTTTATTAGTTAAGTGCATCTATGTAACCAATTTATATAACATATCTCATATACCTATATTTCCTTTAGTTTTTTTTATTCTGTCACCAAAAGTATTTGATATGTCAATAGAATCATATTTTTGACAATACACAATGAACATAAAATGAAATATTTAAATTAATACATAGCAGAAAAATATTTAAGAGTTTGATCATATTTTTGATGATCCATAATGAACATAAAATGAAACATTTAAATTAATACATAACATAAAAGTATTTAAGAATTTGATTATATTTTTGATGATCCACAGTGAACATAAAATAAAACATTTAAATTAATATATAACATAAAAGTATTTAAGAGTTTAATCATATTTTTGACAATCCATAGTGAACATAAAATGAAACATTTAAATTAATACATAGCAAAAAAATATTTAAGAGTTTGATCATATTTTTGACAATCTACAGTAAAGATAAAATGAAACATTTAAATTAATACATAGTAGAAAAATATTTAAGAGTTTGATGCTTAATTTAATACATTGTAAAAAAGAAAATATACAAAACATTAGTTCATTACTAGTTAATTTGCCATTTTTTTTAATTAACTTTGAGAAATCAAATATGAGACAATAAATTATTATTTTGAATTTCAAAATTATGATATATATATAATCAAAGTCTGAATAGTTACACTGTAAAATACATAAGTTCCACATTCATTTTAGGATGATAACAAAAACTAAGACATTTAACTCCAAATTTCTGGACTTTAAGCCATTACTTTAAGACACTTCATACCTCCAAGTCAAAAATTCAAAAATTAAAAACTTACAATTCAAACATGCAAAATAATACAGAATTCAAAAATTGTAATTAAAACAAAATTGACATACATACCAAAAGATTTAAGTTTCATCCTCCAACATACTCTTTCCCACAAAATATACTGTAAACATATTTTTCCACCAAATATAATTTATACATTTGTAACAATAAAAAACAATAATAAAAAAACAAATAGCACATATTAGCATATATAGTGTAATTAAATATTAAATAAAACAATAAGAAATAATAACATACTCAACCACAGTTAAATAGATTTAAGATAGTTATTCTCCAATTAAGAGTACATGATTTAAACAATTTGTAAATCTTATCTAAAATCTTAAAAAATTTCAAAGAGAAAAATTCCATTCTTAGTAAAAAAAAATGTGAGTTAGAGTTAGATAATAATCTGAAAATAAATATAGAACTGTGAATGAAGAAAGTTCACAAATCTCCATATTAAGAAATTTTTCCAATGAAATACTTATCTCCTTGTGGATGAAGTTCCAAATCCTTTAGGTGAGATTCTCCTTGTGGATAAGGTCCCAAATCCTTCAGGTGAAATTCCCATCCTAGGTGATGTTATTGTGTTTTTGGTAAAACAAATTGTGAATTAGAGTTAGATAATAATCTGAAAATAAATATAGAATTGTGTATGAAGAAAATTCACAAATCTTCATATTAAGTCATTATTCCAATGAAATACTTGTCTGTGTGTGGATAAAGTCCAAAATTCTTCAGGTGAAATTCTCCTTGTGGTTAAGGTCTTAAATAGTTTAGAAATTTTCATCCTAGATGATGTTATTTGATCATATTTACACCGCAATAAAATACTAATCTCCTCAGCAGTTAAATACTTCTCTCTTCTTCTACAGTGATCATATAATCAGATTCCACAATGCCCTTTCAAACTAAATGACTCATAAATCTCCATATTAAGTCATTCTTCCAAAAAACAACTTTTTATTTAAAAACGTTCACAAATCTCCATTTTAAGAACTATTCTTCCGAAAAATAATTATCTCTTCTTTCTGCGGTGGAATAGATGTTTTCATATAATCTTGCATATAAAAAAAAACACAAATTTGCACGTGTATTAAGTCATTTTTCAAAAATTATTTAAATGAGATGTATTTATATTAAATATAATGAAATGCTCTTTGAAAATATGTGAGCTAGCTCACACATACAATATGTGTGAACTAGTTCACACATACAATATGTCTGAGCTTATTTGTAAATCTAATTGAATGTTGACTTTTGTGATTAGTAACCAATTTAATTAAGAGTTTGACAATGACAATACTCTGGCAAGAAGGAATTCACTTCATTGTATGTAGAAAATACAAATGTCCATACTATGCCATTATTGGACAAGAAAACAGGGAATGAAATCGAAAAAAATTTAGAAACTCTCTCTTTTTTGATGTGGGATAGAGTCTGTTCTCAAATATTCAAATGTTCAAGTTCAAAATTAGGTCTTCATCATGATCTAAACTTAAATAAATTTGAATGTACACCATTTAAGACAACGATAAACTTATCTAAGGGTTCTATATATTTCAAAATAATTGATCAAAGCGTTGAATAGGAAAGACTAAACTAAAAAATTGATAAAAGAAAAAAAACATACATTTATGAATCATCTTGAATAAACACATCCTTCTCAAATTTGAGTGCTTCCTCCTCAAGCCCAGTCTCCCTCCCAAGCATACTCTCAGGTACTCTCTTTTCCACATTAGCCTATATAACACATTTCAAATTTGAAATTTTGAAAACTTAAATTTAAATGATTAGAATACATTAAATTTAAATGATTTTAAGACATTAAATGATACCTATAAACTTCCACCCTCTTCAAACTCTCCCAATGAGAATTGAGACAAACATGCTCAAGTAGTAGGAGATAGAATAATGATATGTGAACAACACAACTAAGAACTAAATCTAGGATTCAATGCGTTCATAATTATACAAAATTATAAATGTTATTGATCTCTTATTCAAAAGAGTGGAAATTGAACAACTATTAGAAAACACATACCTGATTCAATCCATCCAAATTTAAACTTGTCGAATCAGGTCCCATACCTACTGGAGATTAATTTAATATATTTTCAAATTGCAATTAATGACAATAACAACTCAATTATTTCTATATCGATACAATGATATCTAAATTTAGAATTAGAAGTAAACTATCATAAAATGCGTCAAAATTTTCGTAACTAGAACACATACCAATCTGTGGTTCGGGTCATCATTTTGAATGATCTTCTTCCAACCATCCCGAGAAAATTTTGCATACTCCAAAACATTTTCTATTGACATTGTAGCTAAATCCGCCTCTGTTTTATAAACAAATGTGGCACGAGAATCTACTTCTGCTTGCTAACGGTTCATGTCAATATTAACACCATAAAAATTTGCTTCCAAATTTTCTTCGATTGCACTCCTGACCTCTTTGCCAACCTCTGATGTAGCCTGCAACTTTAAAAGTGAAGAAAATGCTCCTGTTGGTCGAGGTACTAAAAGTTGTGGAGCCCTCGGCATTGCCACACTTCGATATGCCCCTTTGCGATCATATGTACGTCTTTTACCAGTCCCATAATATTTGGACAGTAGGCTAGTATAATTAGGGTGCATATGCAAGAAAAACTCTGCAAAATTTTTTCTTGCAAGATAGTGTGGAACCTCATCGTTCTACGATAATTTCCCATATGCCGCCAAAAATCTATTATATAGATTTCCGACAATGTTAGGGTGCTTAAAATATTGCACCTTCAACATCTTCCGCCTTGGGCCCTCTTTGAAATTGAACATGAAAATGACGTCTTCATTTGAAACTCTATTTTTTACTGCTTCCCATTTATCATGACCCATCACTTCTGACTTTCACCACTTCATTAGATCGAAAAAACTGTCAATGGTTGGCCCCATCTTCTGATATGCATTCATAAAGTTTTCCAATGAATGCAAGATAATTTGCAAGCTCTGTTTACTCTCTCGAGGGAGTTCCAAGACCACCAAATCATTTTCCAATCTCCTTTTAACACCTGAGCATCACTCAAGCGTCATTTCTTCTGTAATCCCTTCTCAGGGAAGTTCATTACTAACATCCGAATGATAGGTTGACGTAGGCGTGTAATCTTCTGTTTCTTGATAGCGCGGCCTTCTAAATCCTCTTTCACCCTCTGCACCGACATTTGAATCATCATGAAAACCACTCTCTCTTTCATTTTCGTCCCTTGCTCTAAACTGGTTGTCTACACGCACATTTGAAAATAACTTTAAGATTTAACCTCACATAAATTTAAATCAATAACATGTGCATATTCTTTGAACATGGTTCAATCCACTAAGATCACATATATATTCCTTATAACATTTCTTTAAGAATCATTAAAAGTTCCCTATGGTTGGATCCACTAAAAAAATGTATTAGAACATTTCTTTAAGATCCCTTAAAAATTCCCTATGGTTGGATCCACAAAGACCACATATAATGCAATGCATTAGAATCCCCAAAACAAAGAGTTTATATTCATAACCTCACACACCCACTAAAAACATAAGAAATCTTTAGTAAGTGGTGCACAACAAATTGTTATGCCTTTAATCTTAGCACATAAGAAATCTTGCTTTACTAAGTGGTGCACTCTTATCTGATCACAGATTGGATAATGTTATATTATATAACATATGAATTGTGCAAATGTTATATTATATAGTTGGATCACTTGAGACATTTAAGGACAAATTGTTGGATAGTTGTGGATATGGTTCAACTAAATACATAACTGTGAAATACTTTATGGTCACCTAAAGTTACATAAAAGGACTGAATTGTACTATAAACTAAGGGATTTCTACATTGAGTGGATAACTACTTAAAATTAACTCAATAGCACGTGCATATTCTTTGAACATGGTTCAATCCACTAACACAACATATATATTCCTTATAACATTTTTTTTAAGAATCATTAAAAGTTCCCTATGGTTGGATCCACTAAAAAAATGTATTATAACATTTCCTTAAGATCCCTAAAAAATTCCCTATGGTTGGATTCACAAAGACCACATAATGCAATGCATTAGAATCCCCAAAACAAAGAGTTTATATTCATAACCTCACACACCCACTAATAACATGAGAAATCTTTAGTAAGTGGTGCACAACAACTTGTTATGCCTTTAATCTTGGCACATAAGAAATCTTGCTTTACTAAGTGGTGCACTCTTATCTGATCACAGATTGGATAATGTTATATTATAAAACATATGAACTATGCAAATGTTATATTATATAGTTGGATCACTTGAGAGATTTAAGGACAAATTGTTGGATAGTTGTGGATATGGTTGAACTAAATACATAACTGTGAAATACTTTATGGTCACTTAAAGTTACATAAAGAGACCTAATTGTACTATAAACTAAGAGATTTCTACATTGAGTGGATCACTACCCAAAATTAACTCAATAGCATGTGCATATTCTTTGAACATGGTTCAATCCACTAAGACCACATATATATTCCTTATAACATTTCTTTAAGATTCATTAAAAGTTCCCCATGGTTGGATCCACTTAAAAAAGCGTATTAGAAAATTTCTTTAAGATTCCTTAAAAGTTCCCTATGGTTGGATCCACTAAGACCACATATAATCCAATGCATTAAAATCCCCGAAACATGGAGTTTATATTCATAACCTCACACACCCACTAATAACATCAACATGGGATGGGTACGAGGGTTGTTTGTATTCCTAATATAAATTTCGATGAGGTGATGCAAATGTAATATTTGTGAGGCTTAGTTGGACTTAGAAATCTAGATAAAATATAGTCATATAAGGTGGCAATTGATGTTGATTGAGAGTAATCATGGCAATAATTTCAAATGTAAGTGCATCATAGCCTATTGTAAACATAGTAATGAGAGTTTTAATGGGATATATATTAAAAAGAAGATGATTTTGAGTGATTCTTAATTGTCACAAAATTTATGGTGGTAATGAAGTCTATTTCTACAAATTGTAATGTGAGTTTTAATGACATATATATTTCGAAGAAGATGCAATTGAGTGAGTCTTTTAATTGTCACAAAATTAATGGTTATAAAGGGTAATGTCTATAGATATCCACACTCCCCTCACGTTGTGGGAGGGTCATGCTATCCACACTCCCCTAGATGTGTGATGACTAATACTAGTTGTCTACTAGAGATATTAGGTCGAAATGTTTGAAGATTTCGCATTTGGATCTCTAGAGTTAGTTCAATATAATCAAAACTCCAACATATTTCAACAAAGGAAGGGATGGGAGATGCGAGATGGAACTAAGGGTTTAACGGGAGCTCGATGATTCTAAGTCAATTAAGGATCAGATTTGGGATTCGATATGTCATTCCTTGTTTCCTCACATAGTTCCTACCATGTTTAAATTATAATAATTCAATTTTAAAGATGGATGAATGTTGAATTAATATTATTTCTTTAATGAAGATTATTTGAAGTTTGATTTACTTTATTTATTTGTTTGCATTATTAGTTGTTAATATTAAAAAAAAACATTAGGAACATCGCTTGTTATTATCGTCTACATATGAGATATGTGTGTGCCAGCTATGCCTAAATATCCAACACACATACAATATTATGGTTCAATAAACACATTAGTTACTAATGTCTAGGCTATTAATGAATTAATTAATAAGTGGTCAATTTGAAGTTATATTATATGAATATAAATATCATCAATAAGATAATAATTAGTTCCCATCTTTAAATATTATATGAAGTTATAATAATTAGTTCCCATCTAAGACTCTTTTATTTCTATATTAGATTTTATTATCCAAAATGAATTATTCTTTATAATTATTCCTTTAGTCAAAGGGTCACTACAATTGGAAAAGACCACCAAAGTGGTAGACAAGTTCTTTTTTGTGGAGTTTACAATGATAAGAGTTTATGGTTTGGAAGAGAAGCCATATCAAAAGTTAGTGTTGAATTTGATAGAGAAGCCATATCAAGAGACTGAAAAAATTGAAATTCATTCAGTTACTGACTAAAAAGCCAAGCATATTAAATTAAATATTGATAGGATGAATTTCAAGGAAAAACCAAATCTGCACAAGTAGGCGCTTAGACTAAAAATTCAGCCATGAATCAATCAACTCAGAGATAAATAAGGGATAGATGGCATAGCAAATTATTATCCTTCACTCATCATCCATGCACAGAAAAGCAGGGCAGTTGAATCTATAGGTCTTTAAACACTGAAGTGACAACCGTCGATTCAGCTCCTGGACGATTGCTCAGGCACAGTCTGATGACTAAAGGGATAAGGGACAAAAGATAAAACCACAATCTTTTCATAATAATCAATAAAACCCACACATATAAGTCATTGAAATCATAAGTTGGGTTCGCCAAGGGAAATCAATTCAAAACAACAACGATGAGATGGCAGATGCGAGATGGAATTAAGGGTTTAAAAGGACCTGGGTGATTCCAATTCAATTGAGGATCACATTTGGGTTTCGATATGTGATTCCTTGTTTTCTCACATAGTTCCTACCATGTTTAAATTATAATAATTCAATTTTAAAGATGGATGAATGTTGAATTATTACTCTTTCTTTAATGAGGATAATTTGAAGTTTGATTTACTTTATTTATTCATATGCATGATTAGTTGTGAACATTTTAATAATATGCATTAGGAACATCGCTTGTTATTATCGTAGGACTCTACATGTGGGATATGTGTGTCCTAGCTATGCCTAAATATCCAACACATACAATATTATGGTTAAATAAACACATTAGTTACTAATGTCTAGGTTATTAATGAATTCAGATTTAATTTTGTTAATTCTGTCATTTTTCATAAAATGACAACAAATCCATCAAAGATCAGAAACATAGATCAGTTTAGATATGTATTACTCTTAGTTATAACATCATATCAAACACATCATAGAACATGAACAAATCTTATTGTATGAGTCATAACCCTATATTATGTTGTGATCATATAGATGCATAGAGTAGATTATCATAAATTGAATGTAAAGGATGTTGTTGTATTTGTATTAGTACCGAGTTAGAGCCAATCCCATAAATATGAAAAGGTATACGAAGTGCATACATGTAACATATGATCACAACCAATATAGGTCTTATTCATATCCTGTACTAGGAGTAGGACCCTAATCAATAAGAATGCAACATCAGTGTTATTATGAACGAATATGATGGAATTACTTCTAAGCAAAGAATGCAGTGTAATTCAGTTTGTTCACAGGGCTTGTTGTGGTCTCATATCATATTAGCTCATTACTTCGTCATGTTCAACCCTATACAGTTAGCTGGTATGATTACAACAAGTTTGATTCATGGTTCTGTACACTTCCTTTATCCCTATTGTTTCCATGATTGTAATTGATAACTAAAATTTTAAATTTCCTAAAAAATTAAATTAGCAATAATATTAGTAGAGAAGTGGAGTTTTTGTCAATGTTGTACTAATTCTGCTCATATTGCAACAACTACTATAGACATATTTTTATATTTCAATCTTTTTGTTAGGTCTGTGAAATATTGTGATATGTACTAGGTCCTTTATGGAGTTGTAGCCATAGTCTAATTTTGTTTAGTTTGGGCACTATTCAGGGTAGTGGTGGCCCTGTAGCTGTAGCAGTCATGCTCAGCCCCTGGTCTCACTGTTTATAGTTAAAATAGCTAGTCTATGTTCTGTCTATTTTCTGCAACTCTGTCTATTTGCTTAGAGGTTGTATGGATTTCATATGGAACTGGGCCTTTGTTACTGGTTGTAGATCTACTTATCCTGCTGCTTGAGGTACTACATGGACATGACCGAATATGGCCCTGTCCATGTACATTGAGATGCCCGAATTTGTAACATCCTGCTCTGGCGCACTGAGCGAACTTATTCTTTGAGGACACTTGCTCGCAAGTGATCCAGATTACTATGCTATTAAAACTTTTGATTTTGATTATGAGGCATTATGGGTTGATGACATGTTGTTTTATTGCATTGACATAGACAAGTGCTATTGACTCGGTTTACTGAGTGTGCAAGATTTTGGACCTCAAGGATGCAGAGTTATCGATGGAACCCCTTGGACTCCGGATCGAGTCAGGGAGTGTACCACTGGAGTTTGATTGTTTTATTGTGATATTAGTGCATCTGATTAGATGATATGATATAGATATGTTCTGACATGATTTGTTGATGATGTAGGCTGACGATAGCTTGCCGACCAGACTCACATGTGGAGTAAAGAGGTCACGCATGACTACCAGAGATCTTGAGGGAGAGGTGTGGACATCAACCCTGCCACAACCTACTAGCACTCCCGCCGTGGCTCGAACTGTAGGTTAACGTTTACCTAGTTCGAGAGGACCCACGATGCCTTGAGGGCAGACTGGGATAGTCGCTCACGATGATTCTAAGGGGCGCGCAATAAGGCAGGGGCCTTATTCCTTAGAGGCCCTTAGTCTCCCACAAGTTCACCTGGCGGAGTATTGACTCCAAGGGTTATT
>JASDQU010228430.1:26645-39349 GCA_032191745.1 Picea mariana | reverse complement strand
TGAGTACAACTCTCCAAAGTATTCAAAACAAACATTAGCATATTGCATTAGGGAGAGACAAATCCAATTGTTGTAAAGGCTTTCTGGGATCCCCCACTCACACATGGGTTAAGCATGAGGTCTCATTTGGGAGAGTTATGGAGATTATCCCTCCATGGTTCAACCATTTGTAGTGGTTGGATCCTATATTGAGGGTTCTTCTTGAGGTCAATCTGGTTTCATTTGGTCTCGGTGCTTCGTGAATTCTGAATCCATTCGAGGTCCTATGGAGTTCTACTGGTCCACTTTTCCTCAGTTCTCTCGAGGAATTTCAGATTTGTTATCCTTCTCATACGTTTAGATCAGACTGTCGACTATACCCACCCAAAGGATGACTGCGCGTTGGTGTACTTATTTTCCATAATATTTAGGTACTTACACAAGGTGATGGTGAAGGGAAGTCTTCGCTATACCTGGAGAAGACAGTGGTCAAATGCACTCGGGCTCCTTGGAGGGTAAATCCACAATTACTACCTGGAAGCCTGTAGCAAAGTGCAAGTATGTTAAGTAGGACGCCATCGTAATTGTTCCACCATATCCTAGCCCCTTCTTGACTTGATCATGCGATGTTGGATTTCATCACCAACTAGTACGGTCTTCGAGAGAAGGTTTTGTTTTCTTTGTTTGATTCCTAGATTTCATTAGTGCATGTTGTTTATTTTTCATTAGTTGGCCATAGATTTTTTCCCTCGAATTTTCTCCACCAACATCAACCCTTCACGCCGTTCGTGTAGGGTACAGGGACTTCCCCCAGAAAATATGGAATATTTTAGCCCTTTACCCCCTCATGATATGGAGGGTTCTCCTCAACAGAGCATGGTTCATGACATTATAACCTCACAGTAGGAATTTTTTGCCTCTTTAGAAAAAAATTGAATTGTTTCGGATTCTCTAGAGGCTTTCCACATTCCTGCGGGATATGAGAGGCGTTTTCTCCAGTTGAATTTGTTGGATTACTGAGAGGGCCAGGTGAATCAGTAATAATGTAATTATAATCCCTTTTCTTCAAATTTTATATCAATGTAGAATTATTATCCAATAATGAGCAGTAATAAATAAACAATCACACACATACACAATACACCAATGTTTTACGTGGAAACCCAAATCGGGAGAAAACCATAGAATGTTCTTTCTTATATGTCTTGAAGAAATACATTCATTGGAAGAACCAACTTCTTTTGTTTTCCATCTACAACTGGAAGGAGGCTCCAGCCCCCTAGTTTCTCAGGCTACAACCTAAGGGAAGCTCCAACTTCCCAAATCTCTGGGTACAACCAGAAGGAGGCTACAACCCTTAATGTTCTTCGTCTACAACAGGAAGGTGGCTACAACCACCTTTCCTTGCCCTGTCCTACCACCATGAAGTAGAAGTAGAATGATGGAACCACTGTCACACTATCACTGTGAGATATACCATTGTAAACCTTTACCAATAAATCTAAACCATGCANGGAATATTTTATCCCTTTACCCCCTCATGATATGGAGGTTTCTCCTCAACAAAGCATGGTTCATGACATTATAACCTCACAGTAGGAAGTTTTTGCCTCTTTAGAAAAAAATTGAATTGTTTCGGATTCTCTAGAGGCTTTCCACATTCCTGCGGGATATGAGAGGCGTTTTCTCCAGTTGAATTTGTTGGATTACTGAGAGGGGCAGGTGAATCAGTAATAATGTAATTATAATCCATTTTCTTCAAATTTTATATCAATGTAGAATTATTATCCAATAATGAGCAGTAATAAATAAACAATCACACACATACAAAATACACCAATGTTTTACGTGGAAACCCAAATCGGGAGAAAACCATAGAATGTTCTTTCTTATATGTCTTGAAGAAATACATTAATTGGAAGAACCAACTTCTTTTGTTTTCCAGCTACAACTGGAAGGAGGCTCCAGCCCCCTAGTTTCTCAGGCTACAACCTAAGGGAAGCTCCAACTTCCCAAATCTCTGGGTACAACCAGAAGGATGCTACAACCCTCAATGTTCTTCGTCTACAACCGGAAGGTGGCTACAACCGCCTTTCCTTGCCCTGTCCTACCACCCTGAAGTAGAAGTAGAATGATGGAACCACTGTCACACTATCACTGTGAGATATACCATTGTAAACCTTTACCAATAAATCTAAACCATGCATCAACCATGCATCAACCTGTACCTCAACCTGTAATCAACCTGTACCATAAACAAGTGCACCAATCATGCACCAACCTGTAATAAACCTATACCATAAAAAAGTGCATCCAACCATGTACCAAGTATGTTCCAATCATGTTTCAACTACTCATCAACCATGACTCATCAATATGTACCAACATCATCAACTATACACCTCATGCATGTGTGTCAACTCATCAACTACTTGTCTCAACCATGTACTCAACATGTACCACAACCAAAAGCCATCATCAATTTTATCATTCAAATATGATTTGTATCTTTGTAATAGACCTGGTGTATATGATCACATTCCTGCAAACCTTCCTTAACATTAAAAACAAGAGACTAGCATTTTCATCAAACTTCTCTTTAGTCTCACATGCCTAGCTTTGGATTAGTCAACAACCCTAACTTGAAGTAATCATAACTTTGAACCTATAATTTATAAACATCTGAAAATGATACAAAATTTTCTTTAGTGTGTTTAATGAAATTCCACCAAGTGTCACTACTTGGAACCTCTCATAAAATGAGTTATAGCAAAAATGGCATACCTTGTTGAATTCTGGCTTATTCTAGAGAGAGACCTTGTAGAGCGTGCCCCGCAAAAAATATTTGAAGAATTGACCTGAAACTATTACACCATATCCTACAGACTGTCCCCTAACCAACACATTTGGTCTCCCTGAATTTGTATCTGTTATGAAGAAGTTATGACGTTTTTACCCGAAACACCTGATTTTGACTAGTTTCAGGACTGGCCACAAACCCTATTTTCCACGGAGTGTAAATCCAAAAATACAATGACCCACAAACTGAATTTTTTTAAGATATACTTGGATATGTTGTCTCACTTTCATAGAAATTTCACGGTCTGAATCATTATAGAAAAAAAGTTATAGAAAAAATGGTGAGATGACCTGTAAATAACATACCTAAAATGCACCATCAAAAGAATTTATCCTTTCTTGCACTTCGGCCTTCTTTTCTTCACGTTCACTCAGAATTCCAATTTGTATATCCTTGGTTACTCCAGACACATATAGATATTCAATATTCTCAGGTGTGATTCAAATGAGAGAGCCTTGCCTCTTATTTATACTCTCCAAGTAGCTTCCTTAAAAACATCTTCTAGGTCACTTGGCCCTACTTTCCTTATTTTATGGTTGGGTCCACTTTTGATTTCTCCATTAAATTTATTATTGAAATAATTTATTTTGTATTCAATTTTAATTATAATAAACTCATTAATTCAGTTTATTATTTACCTTTTAAAATCTCTTAAACCACTTTGACTACTTTGACCTTTTGGGCCTTCTAGATGACATATGAGGGTCCTCCAACTTCGTAAGGACATAACTCTCAAACCGTGAGGAGTTATGTGATGTTATACATACCACCAGAAATGGAATGACATGTACTATACATATAGAATAGTATTATTTGAAAATATATCATAACTCATACCATTACCCATCAAACAAACTTGGGTCCATTACCCAAACCTGGGGTCTCCAACTTCTCATGGCCATAACTCTCTAACCATGAGGAATTATGTGGCGTTACACATACCACCAGAAATGAAATGACAAGCACTATTCATATAGGATATTTTCCCTGAAAAATTCACTTTCCTTCATCTCATTACTCCACAATTAAGCATGGGTTATCTTACTCCACAAAGCGTCTTCCCGTGAGGGCTTTCACCATAAGGGGACCACTTTGGATTTCATCCATATTTACTTCTTATCAACCATGAAAAAACAATAATGAGTCATATTTACATCAAACAATATTGGGTACATTACCCAAACCTTTGTGCTATAGGGATTTCTTCAATGATTGACATCAATGACAACTAACCTTAAACAACAATATCTCCCTTTGGCATTGATGGCAACACTCTGATGAAATACCGAAATCATATCACTCATGATCCCCCTGGAACCATGCCTCTGTCCTCTGCATTTGATAAATCTTCTCCCCCTGGAACCATGCCTCTGTCCTCTGCATATGATAAATCTTCTCCTCCTGGAAGCATCCTCTGTCCTCTGCATCTGATAAATCTCTCCCCCTTTGTCATCAATGGCAAAGGTATATTTCCATCTGGGGCTCCTCCCCCTGACAGACTGTCCTCTTATGGTGCTTCCTCTTGTACATCTAAGACATATAAGATAAGAATTCAAAACTCATTCAAATAGCATTCATTTTTGGAGTAGAAATAACTCCAAGTCTTTGGCGAAGATATTCAAAGGCTTCCCATGGAAGTGGTTTTGTAAAGATGTCTGCCACTTGTTATTTTGTGCCCGCATACTCAACTCCGATGTTCTTTTCTGCAACCAATTCCCATAGAAAGTGATACTTGATTGGAATGTGTTTAGTCTTGGAGTGCATCACCGGGTTTTTTGAGATACTGATGGCACTTGTATTATCACAATATATTGGAATGGGCTCATCGTACTCAACCCGTTAATCTGTCAAAGTTTATTTCATCCAAAGAACCTGTGTACAACATGTTTCTGCTACAATATACTCTGCCTCAGTTGTAGATAGAGATACTGATGATTGTTTTTTGCTTAGCCATGATACTAAACACTCACCTAAGTAGAATGTTGCTCCACTGGTGCTTCATCAGTCATCAATACAAACTACCCAATCTGCATTTGTGTAGGAAATAAGTGATATATCTTTTCCTTTTGGATACCATAATCCAAAATCTTATGTTCCTTTGAGATATCTAAAGATTTTCGTCACTGCTAATACATGTGATTCATTTGGTGTTGCTTCAAATCATGGCACATGTCCAACTGCCTGCA
The DNA here is from genome assembly GCA_032191745.1 of Picea mariana. Lineage (NCBI taxonomy): Eukaryota > Viridiplantae > Streptophyta > Pinopsida > Pinales > Pinaceae > Picea > Picea mariana. The sequence goes on along the minus strand of JASDQU010228430.1, from coordinate 34,324 downwards.
TTACATCTGGTATGGATGTTGTCACATATAGTAGGCTACCAATCATTGACCTATATTGCCTATGATCGGTAGACTTTGAATCATCATCTTTGCTCAACCTACAACTAGTTTGCATGGGAGTGATAACTGATTTGCAATATTCCATTCTGAACCTCTTTAGCATTTCTCTGATATACCTAGTTTGAAAAATAAAAATTCCCTGGTTACTTTGACGTATCTGAAGTCCCAAAAAAAAGGATAGTTCTCCAAGTAACGACATTTCAAATTCATTCTACATGTCTTTTACAAATTTCTAGCTTAACCTGTCATCATCACTACCAAAAATAATATCATCAACATAAACTTCAATTAATAAAATATTACCTTGACTTACCTTGATGTAGAGTTTGTTGTCTGCACTTCTTTTTCTGAACCCTGCCTTCTGCAGATATTTATCCAGTCTAGGGTACCATGCTCTAGGAGCCTATTTTAGACCATACAAAGCCTTCTTTAATTTACACACATAGTCTATGTTCTCTGAAAACTGAAATCCTTCTGGTTGTTCAACGTAGACTTCTTCTTCAAGTTCCGGATTTAGAAAAGTTGATTTTACGTCCGTCTGATATACTTTAACATTTTTGGAGCATGCATAAGCTAAAAGAAAATGGATTGCTTCCATTTTAGAAACTGGGGCAAATGTCTTTTCAAATTTGATTCCTTCAATCTGTGCATATCCTTTACATACCAATCTAGCTTTGTTCCTTGTAACCTGTCCCTCTTCATTCAATTTATTCCTGAAAATCCATTTTGTGTCGATCACGTTTTTATTCTTTGGTCTTGGAACCAATTCCCAAGTGTCATTTTTATCTATTAGATCCAATTCTTCATCCATAGCCTTATTCCAAAATTCATCCTTTTTGGCTTCTTCAAAATAGTTTGGTTCAATTGTAGATAAGAGTTCTAGGTGTGTTTGTTCTGGTGAATGGATTTTTCTTCTAGTCTCATCTACTGCATCTTTGTTTCCAATAATTTGATCTGAAGGATGATTCTTTTGTACTGGTTTGCTAGGTGTCTTTGGAGATACTTGCTAAACTTTCTCTTCTAAGTCTGTCAGATTCTCTTCATCTTCATCTTCCTCTTCTTCTTCTTTTCATCTTTTTCTTCAAAAAGTTGTTCCATTGATTTGTTTTCTTCTTTCCTTGATTCTGGTCTGCTTGTTTCATCAATTGTTACGTTGATGCTTTCCACAACTTTGTTTAATATTATATTGTAACACTTGTATTCTTTCCTTTTACTTGAGTAAACAACAAGTATTCCTTTGTCCACATGACAGTCAAACTTTCCCATTCTGCCATCTTCTCTTTTGATGTAGCATTTGCTTCCAAAAACTCTGAAGTGCTTCACATTTGCTGGTCTTCCTTTCCACAGCTCGTAGGGATTTTTATCACTGTTGTTTCTAAGCATTACTCTATTTTGAATGTGAACTATTGTATGCACTTCCTATGTCCAAAATATATCTATCAAATTTGAATCCATTATCATTGTTTGAGCCATTTCTTGTACTGTCCCATTCTTTCTTTCAACAACTCCATTCTGTTGAGGTGTCCTAACGATGGAGAATTGTCTTTTTATTCCATGATTGTTGCAGTAGTCCATAAATTCCTTTTAGGTGAATTATCCTCCATTATCCGATATTAAGCATTTGATTCTTGAATCCATCTCATTTTCAACCATTTCCTTGTAGATCTTGAAATTTTCAAAAGCTTATGATTTGTTCTTGAGAAAGCAAATTGCAGTCATTCTTGTATAATCATCAACTAATAACATAAAGTATCTCTCACCTTTTAGGCCTTTTGTTGTAGTTGATCCAACTAGATCAGTATGCACAATTTCCAGTGGTTTTGTTGTTGAATATTCCTTTGATTTGACCCTGGCCTTTGTTTTCTTTCCTTGTTGGCAATGCTTTCATAATGTGTTGGTTGGTTTCGTGATCTGGGGAATTTTTCTTACTGATTCTCTTTTGCATACTTTGACAAGGTTATCAAAATGCATGTGACCCATTATTCTGTGCCATAGCCAACTTTCATCTTCCTTTCCTAGACAACACTTTTCATTTCCAATTTCACTTAACACATATATGTTGCTTGAAGTTATTACAACTGTAGTGACCAATTTCCATGAACCTTCTTTTCTTATCTCACACTTTTGTGAATCGAAAGTAGCTTTATTACCNTGTGTTGGTTGGTTTCGTGATCTGGGGAATTTTTCTTACTGCTTCTCTTTTGCATACTTTGACAAGGTTATCAAAATGCATGTGACCCATTATTCTGTGCCATAGCCAACTTTCATCTTCCTTTCCTAGACAACACTTTTCATTTCCAATTTCACTTAACACATATATGTTGCTTGAAGTTCTTACAACTGTAGTGACCAATTTCCATGAACCTTCTTTTCTTATCTCACACTTTTGTGAATCGAAAGTAGCTTTATTACCTTGGTCACACATTTGATTCACACTTAAAAGATTATGTTTCATATCTTCTACTAGTAGAACCTTTTATTTCTTTTCATTCTTGTTCCCAATTCAAACTATGCCTTTTCCAATGATTTTGGATGAATCATCATTTCCAAAGGAAACCGATCCATGTCTTTCCTCTCATAATGTAAGAAACTTGCCTCTATCACCTGTCATGTTTTTTGAGCATCCACTATCAACATACCAACCACATTTATTCTGTTTAACTTGTAGAGAAATTGTGCATTCTTCATTGCTATACTGATCTTTCTTTCTTATCCATGTCATTTTCTGAGGTTCTTATTTGTGACTCTGTTGAGGTTCTTTAGGAGGGATTGTCATTCTGCAATTTTTGGCCATGTGTCCAAAATTGTTACATTTGTAACATTCCACTTTAGTGCTCAAGGATTCAAAACTATTGTAACTTCTTCTCTATGTTTCACTAGGTCTTCTTGAATAACCCCTCTGTGTATGGCTCTCAAAGTAGTTATTGTTCCTGTTGTTAGCTCTGTAATTTACAGCTTTATGACCAAAATTATTACAAGCATAGCATAAACCAAAAAATATAGTTTGATACCTAGTAGTTGAAGATCTTATGAAAGGAGGTTCTCTTATGAATCCTTGTTCTTCTTGAGGCCTGTCTATTTGTTGTTGATTCTGAAATCTGAATCTTCTCAGTGAAGGAGTGTCCCTGTAATCTTCCTTGTATATCTTTTTATCCCCTTTGATTGTTTTTGCATAAAATTTTGGATTTGTTTCTTTCTTTGTAGTTTTGGAGCTTGATCCCTTTTCTTTCTGATTGTATCCAAGTCCGGACTTGTCAATATAAAAATTTTGACGGCTGATAATGCCATCTAGAACTTTTGAGCTATTCTGCATATTTTTCTTTTGAATATNTGTTTCACTAGGTCTTCTTGAATAACCCCTCTGTGTATGGCTCTCAAAGTAGTTATTGTTCCTGTTGTTAGCTCTGCAATTTACAGCTTTATGTCCAAAATTATTACAAGCATAGAATAAACCAAAAAATATAGTTTGATACCTAGTAGTTGAAGATCTTATGAAAGGAGGTTCTCTTATGAATCCTTGTTCTTCTTTAGGCCTGTCTATTTGTTGTTGATTCTGAAATCTGAATCTTCTCAGTGGAGGAGTGTCCCTGTAATCTTCTTTGTATATCTTTTTATCCCCTTTGATTGTTTTTGCATAAATTTTTGGATTTGTTTCTTTCTTTTTAGTTTTGGAGCTTGATCCCTTTTCTTTCTGATTGTATCCAAGTCCGGACTTGTCAATATAAAAAATTTGACGGTTGATAATGCCATCTAGAACTTTTGAGCTATTCTGCATATTTTTCTTTTGAATATCCTTTCTTAGTGTGACAATATCTACTTCCAGGTTTCCAATGATCTTGTCCTTTCCTTCTAGTTGTTCTTTGAGTGCTTCTTCAATTCTTTTATCTTCTTCTATTTGAACCTTCAATTTTGTGATCATTTGTTCTACTTCTTGAGTGTCTTTTTTCTTATCTAGTTCTGCTTGTAGTTTCTTTTTTTTCTTCTTTTCTCTTCTGATAACTTCTATGGCACTCATTAATTCTTCTCGGAAGTCAAATTTTTCCTCTTCAATTTCTTCTTCATATGCTTCTTCATATTCTTCTTCAGAGTCTTCTTTATCAGAGTCTTCTACTGCCATGAATAGAACTCTCCCTATTTCACTGTCACTGACTTCATCTTCATATGATGATGAGATGTCTGCTTTGGTGAAAAAGTTTTTCTTGAAAAATTTCTTTGTATTTCTTTTACCTTTATATGTTTGTCTGTATTTTGAGTAACCTTCATCATTTATCTTTTTCTTATGAGGACATTTGTTAGCAAAATGACCAATACGATCACAATTAAAACAAATTAAAGGAAGGTTACCTCTGTACCTACCATTGGTTTCCTTGTACAGTCTTTTGACAAAGTTGGTCACTTCTTCATCATATTCTGAGACGTCACTGCTGCTGCTATATTCTTCTTGTTCCTTTTTCTTTTTCTTTGATCTTTTGGATTCTTTGAAGGCTGCTTCTTTTACATCTAGATTTTCTTGTTTAGTTCTCATCTCATATGCTATGAAGATTCCATGCAGTTCATCCATGCTTATTGAGTTTAGATTCGATCTTTCTTCTAGTGTTGATATATTATGGTTGAACATCATAGGAAGAGATCTTAGTACCTTTTGAACAATTACAGATTCTTCGATTTCTTCTCCCAATCCTATGATTGCATTCAATGTTTCATCGACTCATAATAAGTAGGTTGCGATATCTTCATCTTCCTTCATTTTTAGTTGTTTGAACTGACCTCTGTAAGTTTGAATCTTTGCTTGTTTGAATTTTGAATCTCCTTCATAAATATTTCGAAGCTTGTCCCAGATCTCTTTAGCAGATTTACAATGTGCAACTTTGGTGAATATCGTATCACTGAGACCATTCACAAGTTCATTTATGGCTTTGGAATTATTCTCACCGAGTTTCACTACTTTGTCATTTGTTGGTGGAACTGTTGGTGTTGTGCATCCATCTACAATTGATTACCAAATTTGAAATCCCTGTGGTTGTATACATGCTTTCATCCTTATGCTCTAGAAAGCATACTTTTGTCCATCAAATTGTGGTATTCCATTTTTATATGAGTTGGTACTCTCCATGATCTACCTTTCAGTGGTTAAATTGATTTCTGAAGGAACCTGCTCTGATACCAATTGTTGGAATACTGAGAGGGGGGGGGTGAATCAGTAATAGCATAATTATAATCCATTTTCTTCAAATGTTATATCAATGTAGAATCATTATCCAATAATAAGAAGTAATAAATAAACAATCACACACATACACAGTACACCATTGTTTTATGTGGAAACCCAAATCGGGAGAAAACCACGGAATGTTTTTTCTTATATGTCTTGAAGAATTACATTCATTGGAAGTGCCAAATTCCTTTGTTTTCCAGCTGCAATTGGAAGGAGGCTCCAACCCCCTAGTTTCTCCGGCTACAACCTGAGTGAAGCTCCAAATCCCCAAATCTCTAGCTACAACCAAAAGGAGGCTAGAACCCCCAATGTTCTCCAGCTACAACCAGAAGGTGGCTACAACCACCTGTCCTTGCCACGCCCTGCCACCCTGAAGTAGAAGTAGAATAATGGAACCACTGTCACACTATCACTATGAGATATACCATTGTAAACCTGTACCAATAAATCTGAATCATGCATCAACCATGCATCAAGTTGTACCTCAACCTGTAATCAACCTATAACATAAACAAGCGCATCAATCATGCACCAACCTGTAATCAACCTGTACCATAAACAAGTGCATCCAACCATGTACCGAGTATGTTCAAATCATCTGTCAACTACTCATCAACTATGACTCATCAATATGTATCAACATCATCAACTATACACCTCATGTATGTGCATCAACGCATCAACTACTTGTCTCAACCATGTTCTCAACATGTACCACAACCAAAAGCCATCATCAATTTTATGATCCAAATATGATTTGTAGCTCTGTAATAGACCTAGTGTATATGATCACATTCCTGCAAACCTTCCTTAACTTTAAAAACAAGAGACTAGCATTTTCATAAAACTTTTCTTTAGTCTCACATGCCTAGTTTTGGATTAGTCAACAACCCTAACTTGAAGTAATCATAAATTTGAACCCAAAATGTATGCATATATGAAACTGATATACAATGTTCTTCAGTTTTGTTAATGAAATTCCTCCAAGTGTCACTACTTGGAACCTCTCATAAAAGGAGTTATAGCAAAAATGGTATACCTTGCTGAATTTTAGCTTATTCTAGAGAGCGACCTTGTAGAGTATGCCCCGCACAAAATATTTGATGAATTGATCTGAAAATATTAAACATAATACTATATACTTCCCCCTAACCAACACATTTTTTTTCACTAAATTTGGATCTGTTATGAAGAAGTTATGACATTTTTACCCGAAACACCTGATTTTGACTAGTTTCAGGACTGGCCACAAACCCTATTTTCCACGGAGTGTAAATCCAAAAATACAATGACCCACAAGCTGAATATTTTATCACAGATATTTGGATATGTTTTCTAACTTTCATAGCAATTTCATGGTCTAAATCATTATAGAAACCAATTTATAGCGAAAATGGTGAGATTACCTGTAAATAACATACCTTAGAAAGCACCATCAAAAGAATTTATCCTTCCTTGCATTTTGGCCTTCTTTTCTTCACCTTCACTCAGAATTCTAGTTTAGATATCCTTGGTTACCTCAGAAACATATAAATATTCAATATGCTCAAGTGTGATTCAAATGAGAGAGCCTTGCCTCTTATTTATACTCTCCAAGTAGCTTCCTTAAAAACATCTTCTAGGTCACTTGGCCCCACTTTCCTTATTTTAGGGTTGGGTCCACTTTTAATTTCTCCATTAAATTTATTATTGAAATAATTTATTTTGTTTTCAATTTGAATGATAATACACTCATTACTCACTTTATTATTTACCTTTTAAAATCTCTTAAACCACTTTGAGTACTTTGACCTTTTGGGGCTTCTAGATGACATCTGAGGGTCCTCCAACTTCGTAAGGCCATACATCTCAAACCTTGAGGAGTTATGTGATGTTATACATACCACCATAAATGGAATGTCATGTACTATCCATATAGAATAGTATTATCTGAAAATATATCATAACTCATACCGTTACCCATCAAACAAACTTGGGTCCATTACCCAAACATGGGATCTCCAACTTCTCATGGCCATAACTCTCTAACCGTGAGGAATTATGTGACGTTTCACATGCCACCAGAAATGACATGAAAAGAACTATCCATCTAGGATATTTTCCCTTTCAAATTCACTTTCCTTCATCTCATTATTCCACAACTAAGCATGGGTTCTCTTACTCCACAAAGCGTCTTCCCGTGAGGGATTTCACCATAAGGGGACCACTTTGGAGTTCATCAATATTTACTTCTTATCAAGCATGACAAAACAATAATGAGTCATATTTACATCAAACAATATTGGGTCCATTACCCAAACCTTTGTGCTACGGGGATTTCTTCAAGGGTTGACATCAATGACAACCAACCTTAATCAACAGAATGCGGTCAGAGAACTTGTTGTTATCAATCATTCTGACATTC
>JASDQU010228429.1:0-17244 GCA_032191745.1 Picea mariana | reverse complement strand
TTCCTCACCTATGAGGGAAGGTATGTCGTGACCTTCATTTATCATTTAAATCTTTTGTCACATTTTGAGGGAGGACCACAGATAAATTTTCCTTATTTTTTATGGATGAGTTTAAAGAAAATGGAAAGAGGGGTGAGGTCAGTTTCTAAGAAACCCGAGACCAATCTTCATCATCATGGTTTAATCAAACTTATGGTTGTTCATGCTCTAAAAACAAAAAGGGGTAGTTGGAAACAATTGCTCCAACAGAGCTTCGCTCAAGAGAAATCCAAGTCGGTCGAGACACAGGAGGCAGGGACACACAATGAAAGCTCAAGTAGAAAATAAAAGAAAGACATGGCATCAGGAGGTAAAGAAGACACTGTTGTGGCCAACTCATCTCAGCCCATTGAGAAGTCAATGACATAAAATTTTGTCGTGGGAGAGCCTATTATATTAAGAAATAAGACAGCCACTCAATTCCAGAGAGTAAGCTCTACTTCGGTTCAAAGGCATAAAAGACGAAAGGAGGGCTCAGAACCATGTGGTCAATTAGATAGCGTTCCCAAAACAATTATGGAAATGCCATTCGAACCAGCCAGTCAAATAAAGCAGACCCCTGACTTCCAGTTACAAAGCAAGAAAAAGTATGCACCAACTGAAGCATCTATCTCAATCCTATGCCCTAATGACCAACGGTCACCGAATAAGAAACAAAAGAAGGGGCAGACGGATCAACAGGGGATTTTACTAGAGCCAACTGTAAAACCCCTCCAAAATCCCCTAAATAATTGAAAAGTGTTTCTGAAATTGCTCGGCCTTCCCAAAGTTCAGTTGGTGGCTTGAAGGAGACTGCTAAGGTGACAAGTAAAAATAGAAAGAAACTAGAAGGAAAGGAGGCACAAGTTCCAGAGCCCACGCCTCAATCTTCCAGGTTAGGAATACGGGTTTTCCAGCAAAATAAAACCCCAGAATTTACAGTCCAAGCCTGCAAGATAAAGGTCCAGTCAACACAAGAGGTACAAATGTCTAGGCCTACCCATATCAGTAAATATAAGAAAAGGAAATTGTTTGATGAAACTCCTACCCCTGTCAGCAAGTTTAAGAAAGCCTCGCCACCCATACGCAGGACCACCATAGGTATGGCTAAACAGGAGACAATTCCAAACATACCTTCTCCTCAAAGAGAACCTATGGATATTCCAAATTCTCTAGACAAAGAGAGTGGATGGGGAGCTACCACAAGTGAAATAGAAGGACTGGTAACAATAAGTGAGACAGAAGGATTGGTAATAGAGACTTTGATGGATTTGAGGAAGGGATAAGAATCTCGAGAGGTGGTCACTCAGGAAGCATTCACACCAAGTCCAGGAAAATCCTTAAGCAGACGAAAGATGATGATAAAGGTTCTGAGGAGTCTGAGGAAAGAAAAAGAGGCTCAAGAGATGGTGGCCAAGGAAGTACTCACACCAAGTCCAGACCAGTCCCTGAATGAACCAACATTATTAACAGAAATTGAGAGATTGAAACAAGAAAATGAGGAATACAAAATATTGGACAGGCATATCAAGGCAAAGAATGCAGAGTTGAAGGAACAACAAGCGGAGGTCTCTTCCAAACTTAACAAAGTCTTGTGATTGGTCCATTACACTAGGGTGACCAAAAAGGAATTAAAGAGTGAATCTTCCAGTGTTAACATTTTGCAATCTAAGGAATGACAGAGGAGGGTCCAATTGTGCAGAAAGTTTTTGGGTATCAGTTTTTGATAACATTGCATGAGGACATGCAACATTTTCAGCATGGGGGAAATGTTGAGTCTCCATTTTGACATAAGATAATACCCTATCTTACCCTCTATCTAAGCCTTTTTGCCTCTGTTATAAACCTATACTGGACTATTCCCTCCCAAAACACATGCCTAATAGCTATGTCGTGTCTACAAGAGGTAATTGGTGATTTAAAGCATGTTTGTTTAACTTTCTTAAATTAATTCGATTGAAAGTGTTTTATTTTGTATAGTTGTAATAATTTGATTTATGAGAAGTCTATCTGACACTACCAAACATCATGTAATCTGGTACTGAATTCATTCTGGTACCCAAGACAGTTTTGATCTGGTACCAAGACGTGCGCTATTCTGGTACTCCTTTCTCTGTTCTATTCTGGTACCAGACTCGCGACTATGTGCAATCTGGTACTAAAACCTTTGTTCCGGGATGTAGCAGTTGGACTTGGATAATGGTGGAGATTTTGAGAAGACAGTTGGATAGAAGCCTCCGAGTCAGTTCTCCAGTTGCAAGAGACTCCATCGCTCATGCACTTCGTGTCATGAGGATGGAGCTGACTCCTAAAAATTCGATGTAAATCTTAATTCTGGAATTTCTCGAACTGTTTAATGTTTATCCATCAATATTGGTAGTATCGGCTTACCTTATATAAGGAATGTTGTGTAGAAAGGAATGTAAGAAATATATGATAAAAATCAGACAGTACTTGTCTTCGTCATGTATGAAGTAAAATACTGTTGATCCAATTTACCAGCTGAATTAATACATAAGATCTTTTATGTCAATTCTTGGATGTGAGTGAAAGTTTTAGTCTGTTAACTCCTTAAGAGGTTCCTTGTTGGTTCGTCAAGGGCCCATCACCCCAACTAAGGTAAACCTCATTGTATATGTTCTGTGTGTTTGTAGTTTACAGCAGCGTGTGTGTGTGATTAGTCTTTATTTCATTCTCAGGATTGAGCATTGAGTTAATCATTTTGGATTGGTGTGTATAGGCAAAATGCTAGATCAAATATACATTTTATTATGCAATGTTGAAGGTAGATTTCTCATGGTTTGAAGTGTGGGACTGATATTTTAAGTTTATGATTGTAGTATCGCAAGGGACCAGGAGACTTTATCTTTCATCTTCATGTGCTGTAATAAAGTCTTTCAGTTATACTGAATTTTCCTTGTGCTGGTTTGATTGAATTACATGAAGTTGAAGTTGGTTTTTATTTCAAGAATGGTTGGAGTTGATTGTTTTAATCACTACAGGAGACAAGCTTCTTAAAGTTCATCTTTTCAATACAAGTGCCTAAAATGAACAGATTTGTTTCTCTGTTACAACATCTCTTTGATTGACTGTTTGTCTAAGTTTCACTATCAATTTTAGGTTCAGAGGATATTTTGAAGTATTTGGAGATCTTAGAAATGGAATTTTTATGTTATTAATTATTTCCTTTATGCAACATACTTAGATAGGTTACTTGTTCTCGGCACATATGGTGCAACGACTCTTTCGATTACGAATCCCGGATTGACATTTAAATGAGTGTGAGATATACAGTGAACATATTTATGCACCAACAGTGTCACCTACACAGATACCTCCAGAATATAGCAAATGGCCTTGAGGTGTGAAGATCACCCAAGTTGTGGAAGCAAGCCTTCGAGTGTGTCAGCTAGCATCGTCTGCGAACCCAACAAATACCTCTAATTCACTTGACATCTGCCACAGTGAAAAAGATGACATCAAAATGAGATGTCCATAAAAAAAAAAGGACAAAACAAAACTGTATAAGAACTATACATATATACAAAAAGTCACCCAAGGCGACCCACCTAAGAGTAATACTTCTTGAGATAGAGCCCATTTCTAGGCTTTGCTAAAGCATTCCCTTCACAATCAAACAGACAATAAGTGCCCTTCTTTAATACCTCCTTCACGATGAATGGTCTGAACCACATGGGTTTGAACTTGCCTTCCCCCGGGGGATCCTTATGTTTGTCATAGACCAGGACAAGGTTGCCTTCGGAGAAAATCCGAGGATGAACAAGCCGATCATTCTGACACTTGACTCTTTTCTTGTGAGCCTCGTTATCCAAGGTTCCATCGCGTCGNATCTGACATTCTATAGGCAAGACTGCTTCCAACCCGTAAACGAATTGAAAAGGTGAGAAACCAGTGGCAGTCTTTACAGACGTTCGGTAGGCCCACAATGTCGAGTACAACATCAAATGCCAATTTGACTTGGATGAATTGATTGTTCGATGTAGAATGGTCTTGAGAGACTTATTCATAGCTTCTACCTGACCATTCACTTGTGAGTAATAAGGTGACGAGTTTTCTTGCCTAAACCCTAGATTTGATGTTAACTCAAACATCATTTTGTTCTAAAAATGACTTCCATGGTTAGTGACAATCTCCTTCGGGACGTCGAACCTTGCTATTATCTGATTGAACAAAAAGAGAGTTGTTGTCTCGCCGTCATCTTTGAATGTTGGCATAGCTTCGACCCACTTAGTGAAGTAGTCTACTGCTACAATGATATAACGGTGCCCCCTGGCTGAAGCGGGGTGGCATTTGGTATAATCAATCATCCACTTAGTGAAGTGGTCAACTGTAATGATGGGAAACATAGGAGCGGGGTGTTCCCTCATCTTCTGAGAGAAGATCTGACACAGTTGGCACTTCTTGACCGATTCAACGCAATTCTTGATTAACATTGGCCAAAAGTATTTGGCTCATAGAATATTTTGGGTTTTTGCCAAACCAAATAAATGACCATCACATGCTCCAGTGTGGCAGTAATTAATAAACAACTTCTCTTATTCATGAGTGAGACATCGTCAAACGATGCAATCTACACCTCGATGATACAAAGTGTCATTGAGTATGAGATAGTTCTTTTCCTGATGGTGTATACATCAACGCTCATCAAGAGAAGCAGAGGCGGGGCACTTCAAAGTCTGGAGATAGACTAGTATATCTCCATGCCAGGGGTTCGAAGATGAAATCATATAAAGATATCCTTTAATCAATGATTCTTCAGGTGTAACATCACCTGACTCGACCGAAAGTTCCGAGATAAGTTCCACAAAGACCATTGAATTTTTAGATTTCGCGAAAAAAAAATCTAAGTCAAATTTCTAGAGGATAACAATCCATATACTAATATTTCTGCTGATTACACACCGTGTCAACACATATTGGAATGGATTCATAATGGAAACAAAGGTGGTCTTGCGAAACATGATATAGTGACAGAACCGTTGGACAACATGTACTGTTGCCAACGTAATTTTATCAACATGGGAGTAGTTGATTTCTAATCCAACCAGGCCTCGGCTCAGGTAATAAATCACATGTTCTTCAAACAAATCATCCTCTTGAAACAAGACCATACCGATGGTTGACTCTGTCATGGACAAATACAATAAGAAGTCTTTATTATAGTTGGGTGGTCAAAGTAGAGGGGCAAACGTGAGGGCACATTTCAACGCTTCGAGTGAGCACTGAGCGGCTTCATCCCAAAGAAAAGGGACACCCTTCTTCAGTAAATGCATAAACCCTTTAGTGATCTTGGCATAGTTTGCGATAAAATGTCGAAGAAAATTGGCTTTTAACTGTAGGGACTGTGCACGGGGGAGGCAATTGAAATATCGCCTCAACCTTTAGAGGATTGACCATGATCCCTATTATCAAAACTATAAAACCTAAAATACAACCCAACATCATGCAAAAACTGCATTTATTTGGATTCAAGCGAATCCGATAGTAGCGACATTGCTCAAAGATAAGTCGGAGGTGTGTGGGATGATCATCTCTCTTCCGAGATCATGATGTTAAATCATCGAGATAAGCCTAGACTAGGTGTTTGAGATCGTGGAAAGAAAAAGACATGGCCCGATGAAAAGTGGCTCCAACGTTTTTTAATCCAAAAGGCATCTTCTAATAAGAAGATGTACCGCATGGACAGATAAAAGTTGTTTTTTGTTGGTCATCGGGCTTAATCTGTATCTGATTGTTTCCTGAAAAACCATCCATGAAAGAGAAGACCTCACAACCTGCGCATTCACTGACAATTGGGTTAATGAATGGGGTGGGGAAATAATCCTTTGGATAGGCCTTATTCAAATCACAGAAGTCCATACATACACAAATCGTTCCCTGCTTTTTGTTGACTAGAATGGGATTTGACACCCATTGAGTCAACTAAACAGGGTAGATGAAACCAACTTTGAGTAGTTTCTCTACTTCATCCTTGATAGCTACTTCTTTTTGAGGATTAACCAGAAAAAGCTTCTACTGGACTGGCTTGGCGTCAGGGTAAGTCAGTATTTCATGTTCGACGATTCTTGGATCAATGCCTGGAATTTCCTTGTAAGACAAGGCAAAAACGTTGTGGAATTCTTTAAATAAATCTATATACATTTGAATCTCCTCGGGGGAGCAGTCTGCTCCGATGAGGAAATTCTCCATGACCCCAAGGGTTATGGATATTTCTATAGGTATCTTTTTAGTGATGGTTTCCATATTACCCTCGGCGTAAACTGCGTGTGTAGCCAGAGGATTAATAAGACAAGACCTATCTCTAGTCATAGTCAACACAAATTCACCTACCTCAATTCTTCCTAACTCTGGGAGAAAATAAGATCTGTGATGGATATCATCCCAGGGTTTGTTTGGACTAGTCAATGCCTCTATAATCGCCTCATCATAGGTCAAGACCAAGTCTAAGGAATTGGTAGTGGCAAGTGAACTTTGAGCCCAGGTAGGCTCGAAAATTTGATCTAACTCTTGTGCGGGAGTCAGATCGGGGTCGCCGGAAGCTTGTTGGACTATAGAGAATGCAACTTCTATCATGGACAAGGGCATGGAAAAGACATGATGCCCTGTCCCTTCCATCATGGTCGATGGGGAAGGAATATTCCATGAATAATTAAAGTAAGTTGTGTGGAATGACGACACTTGAAAGATTTCAGCCTTAGGTTGGTCGAGGATAGTCGATATCATCTTGATATTTCCAGAGGAAGGTAGATAATCGAAAGTACCCATGAGAGGTGGGCACAAACAATCCCCCATGTTGATGATGTTGGGTTGTGGGTTATCATTCATCAGGATCGTGGATGCCCCTGATCAAGGGTCAAGCCTGGAGAAGAACAATTGATCAATGGTCACGATTCGGCCCTCGTGTGGAAACAATAAGACCCAAAAGACTGTAGCAACCACTGCATTCATGGAATATGTCCAAATCCTTCCTAACAAGAGGTTGTAGTCGAGAGGCACGTCGACCACTTCAACTTCAATGCACATGGTCTTACCTCCTAACTGTACGGGGAGAGAAGGGATGATTCCATGTGGTTAGAAAGAACGACCATCAAAAGTCGTAAGAAGAGTAGGTGAAGGAGACAAAATAGGTTGGCCAATGGCCTTCCAACACACCAATGACATCACACATGTTGAGGCACCCTCATCAACCACCCTACAGAAAATATTCTGGGTAAAAGTTTTCGTGGTGTAAGCCACTACTATCTGAAACGTGACGTGATATGGGAGATGAGGCTTCAAGTTGGTTGTATCAAGTGTGATAGTTCCCATATTACATGTCTCAGTGGATCCTAAGGTAGATAACAAATCCTTTCTCTGCAAAGGGCAGCTCTGGAGGACCTCCAAATCAGACAGCGCGCAAGGGGTTTGTGACAAATCCTCCACCACAGAGTAGTTCTAGGTGTCCCTCGCATTTGGATTATGTGAATCCTTATTGAACACCTCTTTCGGGATGTGTGTCATTGCTTCTCCCATCATTCTTTCAATCTAGAGAGGAACAGATGGGTTTTCGTCTTATTTACCCTTTTCGGCATTACTTGGCATTCTATAATCGTGTGCCCTAGTAGCTATGTGAGCTTCACCTTTCAACATATAAACATTCAAGGTCCAGGGATTACTAGACGACGAAGGGGGTCCCTGACTGCCCCCATCCGCGTTCCTAGAGGCTTGAGTTAAATGTTTCCCATGTGGAAATGAGCTTGTTAACACAATAGGTTGTTGTTGCACCAGTAACTTTTGGGCCTCCGCGAGCCAAGGGTACAAGTGAATCAGGTGGTATTTCATGCAAAGGTTACATAGATACTTCGACTTCTTTCTCTATGTGTTGACCCGCCACCATTATTGGTGGGTTTCTTATCCCCCTTACCCTTCTTTCATTGTTCCTTCTTCCCATCGGCCTGCTGGTTGGCCTTCAGGTTCACTGATTGCACACTGTGTACATCTAACGTCTGAGTAGGGGGAGCAGTCAAACTAGAGGTTTGGATGGCTGTTGTCTGTTGTATCGACAATTGTTGCAATTGGTTTGATAGCTAATCAGTGGGCTTCACTTGTGATGAACCGACAATGCCATCGACATGTGGTCTAGACTTCTATCTCATTTTGTCAAGTATAGACCTCGGTGCATCTGGAAAAATTTCGTAAAGTAAACCAGACTAAGAGTAAATAAGCTTTAGTTGTTGATCTCTCATTATCACTTCTACTTCTGAAAAGACCCTCGACATTGCTACGTATTTTGATAACTAAGGGACCAAACACTTGATGAACCACTCTAGTAGGAAAGCGGGTGGGGTTGGTACCTTTATCAAACTCTTTCGGTGTCTCCATTCTCGAATGTGATCAAAGATATGGTATGCCTTTATCTTCTCAAAGTTGGCCAGCAATTCGGTGTCGACATTGTATCTCACAGGTAATTGAAAATGGTTTCAGAAAACCATTGCCAATTCGCCAAAAGTAGAGTATCTTGAGTGGTTGAGCTTGATGTACCATTTTGCAGCACTCCCGATGAGAGTGCGTTGAAACAGATGCAACTGTACGGAGTCGTATTTCAATGATTTGGACGAGCACCATAGGTTAAAGGTAGGCACATGATCACCTGGATCTTCATTAGGTTTTCCTTCAAACTTTGGAATGTCCAAGAGTAACTTGGTCGGCATAGGAGACCAACATGGATCGTGACAGATTGGGTCATTTAATAATATTGGCAAGTCTGGCAAATGCAAAGTTTCCAGAAATGGTAGCTTAGGTTGTTGAATATGTACAGGAGGATAGGGGCCTAGGTTTTGGCTAGCACTAGGTTTCCAGGAAAAGTTACATTGGTGGCCTCAGTTATGGTAAAAACCATGGCCTATGCTAGAAATCAGATACTTCTCTTGTTGAGACATCATCGACTAACTCCCATAATAGGACATTGAGGGTTGGGACGAGATTTCTCCCGACGTTGTGTTCCAAAGGTTCTGGAAAGGTTTTCCCCTGTTGATCGGATGGGCATAGGTACTGACCCTTGCCTGGGGTTCCATTGACCATGGAAGGGGTTACCCCCGATCAACATCCCTGATGAGGGAACTGATCCCTGCCATGGATTCCAAGGTCCTTGAGAAGTGTGTGCCCCCTGTGCAGTAATAGTACCCTGCGCAAGATTTTTTGATCCAAAACCAGGGTTGCCCCTAGCCGAGACGACAACTGATGAGAATGCGTTGTTACCAAATGCACTAAACAAAGAGAATGGCAAAGAACCCACCAGTGTGGTGCTGGAAGAAGGTCCTTGACTACCTTCTCCAAATGAGTTGTAGTTCATGTTTGGTCAGGCGGGTTGTTGAGAAGCACTGCCAAGTGAGGGGGACGATGGAGATATATGACCCCTACCATAAGGGAAAGCATTATAGGGGGATGAGGTGCCCCCCATGGATCCTTGCAGAGGAGAATTTGAGTTCCCTGCCCCCAGACCCATGGTCTGTAGGGTGGAGTAGGTGAGGACCGAGTTTGTATCAAAACCAGGAATCCCATATGAAAACGGAGGGCCTGTCGCACTCTACGTGAAAGGTGTAGTGATCACCACCATAGACAGAATCATACCATTTCCCGAGGTAGAGGCAGTCAACACCATAGTGGCCTGGACCTACGAAGGTCAGTTAGGAGGTGGAACACCCCCAGTAGTGGCAGTCGTAGAGGGATTATGAGGACTTTCTGACGAAGCAACAATGTTTTCTTCCATCGTTCCTTGCAGTACTATCTGACACTCATGATGCATTACCCTTGGAGGGGTAAGCTCTATCAAAAGTGGTGTCAACAAGTCAGTGATCAGAGGATTGTACAGACCGAGAGATTCTGCTCCAAGGTAAGAAATAGTCGGTTCCTATGGATACGAGTTTTCTCCTCTCGGAGTTGGCTCGGGTACGGTTTCTTGTGGCCCAGTTTCCTCAAAGGACTCTTCCTGATCAAGTCTTCACCTTCACGATGGAGGTGGTGGCTCTAAGTTAACCGGTGGTAGGCCCAAAATCCTTCGCGACCTGTGGAGCTCTTGATATTCCACTGTGAGAAAATCAACGACACACTAAGGCTTTTCTAATGCTGAAGACCAAAACACACACTAGAAAATTTCCTATGAGATATAGCAAGCAAACCACTATAACTAGTTTGAAGAACAATTACACCATCCAACACTAGAGAAACTTACCAGTGATAGTGCAACTCGAAGATAGAAGCACCCTCTGGGTATACTCTGCAAAGAGTGGCCTGATGTCTTTCCTAGGTATCATGGTATAACCCTGCAGTCACCTGTGTAAGTCCCTAAAAAAAGGCAACTAGGTTGTCATCTCGTGAACAATTACCAGGTGGGTACAGTCGACAATCAGGTGGACCGAAATGAGCAGGGTAACACGACCGAAACCTATCGAGGGTATCGAAATCAAGTGTTCCAAAAGACAACTGAGGACCTTGAACAGATTCAATACCCACAAAGCTCCATGGAAAATACGATCAACGGAATCCCAAGATAAGTCCTCTATATGCATTCCCCACTACGCTTGGTCCGGCTTTGGAGGGGTTATCTCCGCTACCTTTCTGTACGTGACCTTGTGTTTAACCCCTATGTTAGAGGGGGGTCCAAGATAATTTCCACACTATTGGACTTCTACACTCCCTAGCACAGACTCATATGTTTGTTTTGTAGCCTTGAAGAGTTTCCTCTCCAACCTAAATCAAGGCTCTAGCCTAGTCTAGTTAATGGACCCTACAAACATAAAGTCTGATTAAATTTTAATTAATCATTAATTTTAAGTGGTTTATCTTAATTCCAAGGATCAGAAATGAAATTGGTGGTGCTTTTAAAGAGACGAAAGAGAAGAAAAAATGTTGGAAACAAAATTACTTATTTTTCAAAAGATTTGCAAATTGAAAACTCTTTAACCAACTTTTCTAACTAACTTCTTTCCAAGATATTTTAAAAGAAAAAACTTTAAAATGAATTTCGCTCGACTACGAGCTACTTAAAGTCCTAAGTATTTAGTAAATAACTTAAGAAAGCACTTTTCTTCCTGATAAATAAAGACAACTAACCTAACTACTTAACCAAACAAGAAAATATTTTTTTTTTTTTTTATGCTTCAAAATAAGAAACTTGAAAATGAATTCTTTTATTTTCTTCTAAAGCAAGTAAAAGGGAAAAGTGCATATAAATCAAGACCAAAGAAATTGACTTCTAGTCTACTGTGGATCGCAGGGAGTCACTTAAGGAACCATAAAGGCTAAAAAATAAAAGACTCGCAAACTCATCCAAAACCCTTTCAAAAAAAACACAAGAAATCTTGAAAGATAAAGGAATTGACGTCAAACCTAGACTTAAATATTGTAACTACAGAGACCAATAGTAAATCAAGAAACCCCTAAGAAGTCAGACTTCAATTAGGGAAGAGGATGACTGCCTCTTCTGAAGAAAAAGGCTTCCTGACACAGGCATGCTACTGACACTTAAGCAACATGCATATGTACACGAGTTTTCCAAAGGTAGGGAACATATGTACACGTGCAGACCCACTATTGGCCACGTACACCTCTGTAAATTCTCAACAAAAAATAAAACTAACAATCAAGATGACCAAGCAGGTAGTACTACTATGGTAGACCAAAATTCTTTAAAGACTCAACAACTTACAAAGAACTCAAAGAGGTAATTAAACTAATCAAAACACCCAAAAACATCCCCTAAAAACCCTATAGGTTCCCCAGTATGGTGGCAATTATGATATAGTGGGAAAATCCCCCTATGGACTACACTAGGTTTCAATCATGTAGGCAAAGCTAACCTTCTAAAGTATCCTACTTTTAACAACTATCCCGACAATACCCCACATTCATGCATAAAATACAAAGTATAAGGATCTAGTATTCTTACCTTAAACTTCCCGTCCAGTGTCGATCCTTTTGCATTTGGTCACTTCTCGACGGAAAGTCTCCTCCCAAGACTGACCTACATTCACCAAAAGACAAACAAGAAACTACGAACGTGCATCTTATATATAATTAGTGGGTTATATGTCATAAAAAAATGTAAATCAAACATAAATATTGAACACATCATATGGCGGGACGGAAAAAATACTTCTTTATATTAATCTTACAAAGTCACTTACAAAATAAGATCGGCGACTACTCCTTGAACCCAGTCCTAGGCTCCTCTTCACCAAGCTCGAACTGCTTCCATGTATCCTTCTTCTCTCACAATTCTCTCTAGACAATGGGCATAAGCTTAAGAATAAGGGAAAAGGTAAGAATAGGGAATTCTGGCTCAAAATTCACAATGTGGCTGCAAATTCTTGGGGCAAGGGGGGGAAAGTGATATGGGCATATTTTCACTATAACTATGTTTTCTCCTTGGAATGAGACCCCAACATCTTCTCTTATATGACAAAAGGATGGTTATTAGGTTGGGTGATGAGCTATAGTCGGTGGATTAGTTGGGAAACTACCCAATAGCCCATAATCTCAACGAATCCCTTGCAACTTTTTATTTTTTGCAACTTTTGTGGGTATACGCGGGCTATAATGGTGCAACTAATGTATGTACATGGGCAGTAATGGGGTCACTAGTGTACATATGTGGGCAGTAGTGGTGCAGGATGAGTAGATCTTCAAAAATAGTGTTTTTAACAAGAGATGTTTAGTGTTGGCTTGGAAAAAAAAGTAAGTAAGATGGCATGATTCTAGGTATGCATGTATGGTGCAATTTAGGGTTATAACACTTTATTAGAAATTGCAAAAATTCTAGTGTACATAAAACAAGTGATGAAAATGATAGGTTGTTTTGTTGCAGCAATCCAACCAGATACATTAAACTTGCAAGATGAAAGGCCGATTGTAATGTTCGGTTCTCACATTGAGGAGAGAGGAGAATTAGTAGCCCCATTTTATATCTCTTTAACAGTCTAAGAACATCCTTTACACAATAACATGCTAGATTCGGGAGCTTCTCACAATATAATGCTAAAAATAGTTCTAGAGAAGTTAGGATTACAAATCACAAGACCATATCATGATTTGTATTCCTTTGGTGCAATAAAATTTAGATTTTTATGTATGATTAAAGGTATGGTAGTTCACTTAACCCAAATACCTATAAAAAGTTTTTTAATGGATATAGTTTTGGTAGATGTGTATGTCAACTATGGGATGCTTTTATTTAGATCTTGTGCAAGTAAACTAGGTGGCTCATTGCAAATAGACATTACTTATGCCACAATCTCAGTATTTGGTGGAGATACCAAGAGAATTTATAGGTAAACCAAACTTTCTTACACTGTAAGTGATCCTAAACACCCTAATAATTATCTTTTCTACTCAAAAGATCAAGATTTTGTTTATTTCACTTTATCTATAAATGATGAACTAGAAAGTTGTACAAAAACTATAAATATATCTTCAAATGAAAATAAGCTTGAAGATGGAATGTGGAAAATGTACTTAGATGGAGCCTCCTCTTAGGAAGGTGATGGAACAAGTATTCTTCTAATTTCACCTTCTAGAAAAAAAATTCCATTTTATTTTAATTTATAGTTTAAAATTGATTCAATGAATAATGTTTGTGAATATGAAGCTTTAGTACTAGGTTTAGAAGTTTCCAAGAAAATGAAAATTGTAAATCTTATTGTCTATGGGAATGCGGAATTAATCATTAAGAAAATAAGAAAATTTTATCAAGCTAAACATCCTAGGATGAGATCCTATAGAAATTATGCTTGGGACTTAATTGAGAATTTATTTTTGACTTTTCCTATTCATGCAATTCCCAAACAAGAAAATAAACAAGTTGATTCTTTAGTTGTAGCAACAAGTACTTTAAAACCTCCTAAAGTGTCGAATATTAAATATGAAATTGAAATGAAATACAAACCTTCCATGCTTGAAAATGTCAAACATTGGCAAGTGTTTGAAGATGACCAACAGATAAAAAAAATTGGAAATGATTGACAAAATTTTAGCAACTCATGTTGATTAGGAAGATAACCAAAACAATGAACAAATTAATCAAAATAGTCATCCAAACCCTAAATTTCAAGATATGATTGTTAATCATAAAATGATGGTGCTAAGAAATAATCAAATTCCAAAGGGATTGGTGCCTCTGGAGAAATTGTTTGACAAACATGATATTGCTATAAAACCAACTATTCATCCTCAAAAGGAAGAATTAGAAGATCACAATATTGGGACTGAGCAAGAACCAAGACATATCAAACTCTCCAAATTTTTTCCTATTGATCAGAAGGTAAGGTATATTGATTTATTCAAATAATTTACTAAAGTGTTTTCTTTATCTTTTGAAGATCCAAAGACTTATGACACCAACATTATTCAACAAAAAATTCCATTGAAGGTAGGATCTAAAGAATTAAGACAAGTGAATCCTATCCTATTCCCAATCATCAAAAAGGATCTTAAAAATATATTGGATGCAAAAAATATAGTTCCTTTGAGATATTCTTCTTGGGTTGCAAATTTAGTATGGGTTAGGAAAAAGAATGGTGAAATTAGACTCTACATTGATTTTAGAAACCTTGATAAGTCTTCATTAAAAGATAATTATCCTTTAGCTAAAATGGACCATGTTTTGCAAAAACTAATTGGTTCTAATCGAATTTCAATTATTGATGGGTTTTCAGGTTATAACCATATTCTTGCGCATGAAAAAGATAGAGAGATGACTACTTTTACTACACCATGGGGCACATTCATGTATGAAAAAATTCCCTTTGCGCTAATTAATGCAGGAGAAACATTTCACCAAGCAATGGACATAGCATTTGTGGGAGAAAGGGACAAATTTGTTGTGATATATTTCGATGATCTTACTTTTTTTCTAAATAAGATGAATACCATTTAAAACATCTTAAGAAAACTTTCATTATATGTAAAAAAATATGGTTTGTCACTAAGTCCTAAAAAGTCTCATTTTTCTATGCTAGAAAGAAAGTTTCTCGACCATACTATATCAAAGGGTGGAGTCAATATTGATCCTCAATGTGTTGAAACAATTCAGGTTACTGGTTTACCAAGGAACAAGAAAGAGATGCATTCATGCCTAATTTTGTTGAAGTCAAACATTTAACTAATATGCTTAAAATGGATAATGAGGTTAAGTGGTCCCCAGATGTAGTATACCTAGGGAGGTAATATGGGAGGTACCCAATGGGAATGGGGTTATGTATTATTAGAGGAGGCCATTCAATGTAAGGTCCACCTTATTATTAAATAAGTACGACTATGATAGTTAGATATAATAAATAGTCTTTCTAGAATATTCCTTCTCTATAATGTTCCTAGAAGATAGAAAATGTTACATAAAGAAGTGTAAGCAATGTATTGGAGAATGGTGAACTATATTTTTATCGTACAAGCAAGTATTTTTTAAGGAGTGCATTCCTTCCATAAGGAATAATATATGGTGTTACCCTACCTCGAGGGTTTTGTCTATATTCTTGTGTTTAATATTGTGGTGAATGGTTTTTTGTATTATTGTTGAGTTTAAGGGTTATTTATGAAGTATATTGACAGATCTATTTAGGTACTTGACATTTGGTATTAGAGCTCTTTCCTTGGCCATAAAAGGGAAGAAATTTTTGGTTCATTTTGCAGATTTTTTAGAAGGAGAAAAGGGGGCGACGCACTTCAGATTCATATCTAAAATGTCCTTCTCAAAATTTTCAAAATGTAATTGGATATTTGTATTCCTCTCGGAAAAATACCCAATTTGAAAAACAAAAATCAGCTAAAACAAAGTTCGGGAAGTAAATTTATGAGCATTTTAAATTCAAGTGTTTTTCAGGGTTTTTTCTAGAAAAAATCACGTGACTAAATTTTATAAACCCTAGTTCTATTTTTTGGTTTTTCCTAGCAAGATGTATTTTACAAGGAAATATCATGGCCCTAGTATTGAATAATTTATAAAATATGAGAAGTTGTTCATCAACACAGGTATTCCATCAGAGGACGAACACCTTTAGTAACCACTCACATAACCATATCAAAGATCAACACACCAATGTTTTCACATGGCAAAACCCCTACGGGGAAACATCCACGACCCCAGCCAACACAGCCACTTGGAGCAGTTTATTAATGCAAAAGAAAAAGATTACAGAGAGATTTTACAAGAGATTTTCTCACAATCGATCATCGAAAAATGACCCTCCATGATCTTTAAATAGAGACCATGGACCAATTGGGTGTTAAGCCACAGATCAATGCTCGTTAAGATCAAGAAGAGTATGAACCATCAGATCACTCTATGTCGGGAACATATCATGACCGTCAGATTTCATACTACAAATGCATACTAAAGAAACACACTAAGAAACACACTTTTACCTTGTTGTTCCTGAGTCTGTACTAAGGCTTAAAGTACAGTGTCAAGGCATCCGAAAGTGTGGTAATGGTTGATAAAGGATTTCGTTTACCTTCGGTATGGGAAGCTAATGAAGATTCTTGCGTTCACGCCGTCTGGCTTCCAACTGTTCCTGGGTTGCAATATCTTGTTCAATGGCTGCCCATGAACGCTCTAATTCTTCCCGAGTATTAGAAGTTCTAAGGGTTGTGCTGAAAAGACTTAACGCAATATTAGTTTGATCTGAGATCTCGAGTTGGATATTAGGTTGAATTACCGCGGGTGCAGTCATTGTGGAATAGTAAGGGTATGGAAATGATTTTAATGAGAAATTTTAATGCTGTTTCGATTTGGATGAGATAAGAGAACTTTTCGTATGAGAAACAAAATAGAAAAAACAAACAAAGGCCCTTTCCTGTAACTGTATGATTTTTAGTAAAAGGTGTGAAATGAAAGAAAAACATCTAGTTGCAAGTGACATGAAATTCTTACCAGTGAAAAACTCACGTATACACAGAAGAGGAAATTGACATGAACATAATTGACATAGTGAAAATAAACGTAAAATTATGTGACTGTAACTTGGTCTTACACCTGCTGATAGCCGGTGCAGAGGAAGGACAAGAGACAATTACGGAAAAATAGACTTCCTTCACTATAGTAGTAGTCGCACTAAGTTATAGTGACACCTTTCAATTATGTAGAGAAAAATGAAAAGAAACGAAGAACATAACCAAACAAGTTAATTATGTAGAGCAAGTAGAGCAAAATGAAAAGAAACAAAGAACATGACA
>JASDQU010228426.1:2338-17296 GCA_032191745.1 Picea mariana | reverse complement strand
CAGGCTCCACAACCAACATTTTTTTATTATCATTGTTCCCCTGCACACATGCAAAGGAGGATGAATCCTCTTCATTTTTCCTTTCTTTGTTTCAGGGGAGTGATACTATCGCTCCCTTCTCAGTTTTGGGGGGGCGCGATGAAGTGGTTGCAACCATTATGCCTTATTTTGAGAGGTTGTTTCTGAGATATTTCAGTTGCTTAAGGGATAGGTTCAAGATACCCTCTATCAAAGGCAAGGTCAATATTGTTTGTTTATCCAAATCCTCATTTTATCACATCCTCTCCTTAAAATTATCCTATGGTTGTTATGCCTCAATTCCTATATAATGCAAGCTATTATTTGGTGAAAGGGGGAGGCGAACTTAAAGCATCATACTTATGGCCTTGGGACATTCAAAGGGTTGGAAAGGAGAGCTTTGGGATGTTGCTGCAAAATCAACATCAAGGTTGTAAATGCTTCACTTTTTATTGCTTTCCATATAATATAACTTGGCCTATTCCCCTCATGATTATATTGTTCACTATATGCATGTCTATTCTATATAATTCGATATAGATAGATATATTCTACTTAAAAATATATTGTGGAAGAAGGAGGTATTTATTTTTTCCTTGCATGACTTCTCTTACACCAAGAGCTTGGATGTCAAGATCAAGGGATAGAGAAGCGAGGAAAACTGACGGGAAAGAGGTAATTAATACAACTTTCTCCTCTCATTATGATTGTTGACATATAGAATATATTTAATGGGAAAGTATAAAACCATTTGTTACCTTTTGTCTTGGATCAAAGGAGTCTTGATCCAAGGAGGGTTTCACCTATACATTGGGGAACATTTTCCACAACATTCGTCACCTAGGTAAGCAATATGCTTTCCTTGAGAGGAGTACATGATTCTTATGCAGTGGTATTCCAGATGGAGTCAGGGGATGTGTTGCGATTGGAAAATGTGCTATGGGTTCCAAGAGTTTTTTTCTCAATCAAAGTGATTGAGGACTAGGGATATGCNCCTAGTCCTCAATCACTTTGATTGAGAACTAGGGATATGCAGTGTTTTTATGGGATGGACAAGTGTTATTGGATGTTGATTTGGTGATTGTATCATTGAGAGGTATTCCCGGGTCTTGGGAGCCTTTTGTGTAGGGGATCTATACATGAGAGACATTTTCATGGTTTGATATGATATGGACTGATTGTATCCAAGAAGAGACTTTGTTGGTGTCTAGAGAGGATATGGATGGTATGGTGAAGAGTAGCAGTGATGTGAACGAGGCCCTTGCAACCTGCACTAGGCAGGGAAGAAGAAGTTCTCCAAACATAATAGGTTCTCATGGGAGAAGAGATTCTCCCAAGAGAGAAGCATATTTGGAGCTGAGACAGAAGAAGGATCTTAGTAAGATCATATGCTTTCAGTGTCATGACTATGGTCACTATGCTTCATAGTGTCTACACTGGAAGGGAAGGGGAAGAAGGAAGTAGGCATCAACAACATAGGTTAATGAGGTTGCAGATAGGTTTCAAAGGGAGATCTTGTTGGTTTACACCATTTCAATACAATTTCCAACATGGAAACTTGGTTAGCTGATAATGAGAATCTTTCCATATGAAAAGTGCATGACGGTTATTTGACACTTTCATAGATACTAGCTCAGAATTACATGTAGATCTTGGTATGAGATCCAAGCATGTAGTACGAGGATCCAATACAATATCGTTCAGGATGGAGTTAGGAGAAGTGTTGAGGGTGTCAAACGTGTTATGGGTGCCATAGGAGGAGTATTTTCTCAGTTTCAAATATTGAGAAGAAGGGGTACCACATATTATTTCAAGATGGAAAGTTGTTGTGTGTTCCTATATGATCTAGCTTTAGATCAACAATGATTCCTGGATTTAGAGAGGGAAACCTATATATACTGAGGGACTAGCCTATGCATGTTGTGACCAATAGGATCAGAGAGATAGATAAGGAGAAGAAGGTAGCTCCATCAGTGGTGAGATAGGTGGCCCCATCAATAGCACAACTATAGTGGGAGCAAGTATCTCTACCATTGGTGAGGCAGGTGGCCCCACCAATAACACAGGTTCAGAGAGAGTAGGTATCTCCACCAGTGGTGAGACGGGTGGCCCCACCAGTAGTGTCAGCTCAGAGGGAGCAATAGTTTAGAGGGAGTTAGCCCTCGATATCTAGTAGGGAGGAGAAACCTCCTAGGTTTTTGTAGAGGAAAGTGGATAGGAAACAGGTAGCTCTGGAGGTTGTGTAGACTCAAAGGGAGTCTGACTTTAGAGGGAGTCGGGAGACTCATAGGGAGATTCATTCATTCAATGGGAGCCAACCTTTAGGTCCAAATGGAAGAAAGGCATATTCTAGACTGTCAGGAGGGTGTCATGGGTTGAGATGGCCAGGAAGGATGCTCAAGAAGGGGAGGTTTCTAGGATGAGGGTTTTGTTCAAGGAGGGATCATGGTAGATAATAGCATTTGCTTCAATGACCGAGAGTGAAGTCAGTTAGAAGGATTGGAGAGAAGGTTTTCTTCAGTGATAGAGGGGGAAACAAATCAGGTGCATTGGAGAGAAATTGTGGTAATGGATCCAGTGTTGGGGATAACATTGCTTCTAGGATATTGTGGAGTGTGGTGAGAATACCTTCCTCGCTAAGAGGGAGTGTTGATTTTTGTATCTTTGGGAAGGTATTATCACATGCCCTAGGTGTTGGGAATGTGGGAATTGTCATGGGAACCACATCACACTTTCAGTGTGTTTAAAAACTCCTTGGATTTGAGTCAGGGGATTCATGGATTTGGTGATGGGATTTATGGGTTTGTGTTGGGGATTCACACCCACAAGAAAGTCTAATTTGATCTTGACTTGTGGAGAGGATTCTATGATGACCCCTAAGGATTGTATATAAAGGAGAGAGGTCATTGTGACATTTCATTGTGTAGTGTGTGTGTGTGGAGACATGATGGAGCTAGCATAAGTGATTTTTCACTTGTGCTAGGAGGCTTGGTGATTTCAAAAAGGGAAATTCTACATGGTGGCATATCTGTCCTAGGAGAGAGTGAAATGTACAAAGGTGTTCGTACAAGTGTTTTGTACTTGTATGCGGATTGTAGTGGGACGAATCACATATCTATGTGGGTTACAAAGTGCACAATTTCATATGTATGCTAGTTACAGGAAGGTGAATCGTGTATATGCAGGTTGCAGTGGTCACAATTGCATATGTACATGGGTTGTAGTAAAGGTGAATCACTTACATCTGTACAAGTGTTTTGAGAAAGAGTAGGTTTGTACATGCTAACATCAGTAGGTATAGGTGACATTAGCAGGTTGTACAGGTGGTTTGCAGTAGATTTGTTGGTAGAGAGAGTTTCCACTGATTTGTTGAGGTTTAGTTTTTTTATTTTTCTTGTTACTAGAGGGCACAATTGTCCTCAAATTTTGGTGATATTGTATTGGTTGGGAGGGTTGGTTTTACCCTTAGAAATTATGAAATTGACAAGGTTACATAAGAGAAATTTTGTGTCTCTTGTGTATTAATGATTATCTATGATCTTATTCTTTCCACTGCATATAGTTTGAGTCAACAATTTTTAGTGTAAAATTTTTCAGTGATAAAAGATAGGGTTTTGTTGTTTTCTCACTAAGAAGCAATTTTCAAATCTGAAAACTAGTCACATAGAGTTGCATGTGAAAATTGACAAAATTGGATATTAGAAGAAGGAATCTTTGAAAAATTGTAAGTTCATAGCATACCCCTCAGTCTTAGATTCACCATGAATTTTACGTGTTGGTAATTTGGTTGTAATTGATGTCAAACCTTGGAGAAGTATTGAAGCCCCAGAGGTGTGGTCATGAATCCCAAAGCTTTTTGAAGAAACAAAGGATGAAGGATAGTGAAAATACATGTAACACAACCATATATCAATAGTATTCATAGTTTCATTTCCAACGGTAGGTGGTACGCCACGTAGTTCCTCACGGTTGAGGAGATATGCCTTCTTGAAGTTGGAAGCCCCAAAGAATGGTTAAGAAGCCCCTAAATAGTTGCAACAAGAAGTTACAAGTCATTAATTAAGGGTAAAACAGTTGCAACAAGAAAGTACAGGTCGACCCTAAAGATAAGAAAATAAGTCACTTTAAAAATGTATAAATACACCTCAAGGAGTCTCTCATAAGTACATTTAACACATAGGTTCATTGAATATCTTATAAGTGAGCAAGTGATCTATTGGTGAATTTGAGACGATGAATATGAGGCAGTGAAGGAGTGCATAGGAAAGTTTTGGGATTGCAAGTGTGTAAGGGATTTTCTAATAAAACCTTAATTCATCTTACCCTCGTGAGTCAGGTTGTTGGTGTCCTATGAGGCACCCTTGCAGGTTGTATGACGCTCCTCACACGAGGCCCTATGAGATAACTAGCCTCAATATAGCAATACTGAGGCAAATTTGAGAGATATGCTTGTTCCAGGTTGTTGAAGTCTGAGCATAGTATGATGATGTAGTAAGGTCTGTTACAGAGTTAAAGGTATGTCTATATGCATGTTTTGATGGTTGTGTTTGGTACATTCTTGAGGCATGTCTTGGTGATGTTGGTACTTGGTTGAGGTACAGCATTGATGTTATAGTACTTTCTTTAGAGTATCTTATGGTACATTGTGTATGGTTGGCTTGAGACTTATCATGAGTGATATGGTATATGATTGAGGCACATCTCATGGTACATGATTTACATGGTTGATATGGTACATATCTCGGTACATGGTTGATATGATATAGGTTTGGTACATGGTTGATGCATGATATGGTACATGTTTGGTACATGATTGATGCATGATATGGTACATGTTTGGTACATGATTGATGCATGATATGGTATAGGTTTCAATACATGATTGATGCATGCTATGGTATAGGTTTTGGTACATGGTTGATGGATATGGTACATGCTATGGCACATGGTTTATGGATATGGCACATTCTTGTTATGGTATGAAACACATGGTTTGATGCACATATTGGTGATGGTATTGGTGTATGACTTGGGATTTTGATGAGTTGTATGGTTGGATGCATATCGTTGATGTTTTGGTACTTGGTTGAGACACATATATTGATGATGGTATGATACATGTTGAGGCACTTCTTGGTGATCTTGGTACATGCTTGGTACATATTTGGCACATAAAAAAAGGCATGTTTTGGTATTGGTGATCTTTTTATATGATACTTGTGAGTGGATATGGTTTCGTTGATGTTGATGTATTAGTGATAGTGACAGTGACAATGATAGTGTCAGGGACAGTGACAAGTTTAATGACAGGTTGATGTATCAGTGACGATGAGTGTGACCGATTGATGTGACAGTGATAGGTTGATATTGACAGGTTGAGTCTACACTTATATTTCATGGTGGTAAGATGGGGCAAGGAAAGGGGTTTGTAGCCTCCTTCTCGTTGGATATGGAATACACAAGGATTTGGAGCTTTATTCAGTTTGGAGCCTGTAAATCAGGGGGTTGTAGCCTCCTTCTAGTTATACTTGGAGAATTCAGAGAGTTGTAGATTCCTTTAGGTTGGAGCCTATAAATAGGGGGTTGGAGACTCCTTCCAATTGGTGTTGAATAATTTGGAAGTTGGTACTTCCTATGAATGTAATGTTTAATATATAAGAAAGAATTATGTGGTTGTATGCCATTTGGGCTTCCACATAAAATATTGGTGAACTGTGTATATGTGCATGATGTGATGAATTGTTTATGATACAGTAAATGAAATAATATATTAATTGAATCATTGCTAAGTTAATGTTGTGATTGAAAGTGGTATAAATTGCTCAATATTGATTCCCCCCCTCCTCTCAATATTCCAACAATTGGTATCCGAGCAAGTTCCTTCAGAGACAGTCTAACCACTAGAAGCTAGATCATGGATTACACTAAGAATGGAGTGCCAATGTTTGATGGTCAAAATGGTATGAACTATGACATATGGAGCATAAGAATGAAATCATTTTTACAGGCACAAGTTTTTTATGTTTGGAAATCAGTTGTTATAGAATACACTACTTCAAAGAAGCCAAAAATTGTATCCAAGAAGGAATTAAAGAAAAAAAAAATAGTAATGGATTTCATCCTGGAAGGATTACCTGATCTGATAAAAGACAAAGTGGGAAAATGTTCATCCACCAAAGAAATTCGGGGTAAGCTACATAATTTCTATTTTAAGAGATCTCATAGCACCAAAGATCCAAATCATGCTAAATAATATACAGGGACAAAATGACAAGAACTATGCTCATTATGTCAGACAGATTCAGAAGAAGAAGACTCTGAAGTAGGCATAGTGGATTTTGAGGCTGAACTAATTAGTGCTTTAAGTGAGTTAAATAAATAAAGAAGGGAAAATAAGTTCCTCAATGAAGAATTGATCAAGCTAAAGGAAGGTTCTGGAGAAGTCAGGAAGGTTTTCATGAATCTAAAATCTCATCTAGATGAATCCAAGGTGATTGAAGAAACCCTCAAGGATTAGTTGAAAGAGAAACAATGTTTGGAAACTGAAATAATATCACAAAGAAAGGAAGTAGAGAAAAGAGAAGAAATTTTGACAAGCCATATTAAGGAAAGATCTGAGGACTTTAACAAGATTAAAGTAGAATTTAGTCAACAAGAAAGAAGAATTTAAGAAGAAATCATCACCTTCAATACCCAACTTGAAGAAGAAAAGAGAACGAAAGAAGTCGTAAAGATCCAAATGATGAAGATAGAAGGAGATTGTCAGAAGCTTGAAGAATAAGTTGTCACATTAAGAGTTAAAGTTGTCAATCTCAACAAGAATGTTGAAGAAAGAGGAAGCTCCACATCATCAGTGAATAAAGTTGAAGAGAAATGTTATAGGTTACTAGAAAGAAATAATGAAGAGAAGGCTAAGATCTATGCAGAAATCATAAAAGGCCCTATCAAGAAGGGAGAATGCGAGCCCTCAAAGGAGAACATTTCAGAAATGAAGAATACTTGAGAAGAAGATTAGAGAAGATACAAATATCAAATAAGACCCTCCACTTTCATATATCAAAGAAGATTCAATCATTGTGAAGGAAACAACATAAGAGAAGATCATGATAAGCCAAGGCATGAATTTAGAAGGACTACATCACAAAGAAGATCAATTACTTCTAGGTATCAAAGTTTATTTTATGGTTATTGTTTTAATTGTAATAACTTTGGACATAAAGATGCAGATTGCAGAGCATATAGAAGAAATTTTCAAGAAAGATATTGTTATATGGATCTCTCCAATATTGAATGCTATAAATTCCACAACTATGAACACATAGCCCATGCTTGTAGAAGCATGATAAATCCCTCTATGAAGGAAAACATTGATATCAGATGCAAGAAGGTTTGGAAAATAAAACAAGAACAGTTGAATGAGGAACAGGTGAATGAATAATAGGTGAATAAAGAGGAGGTAGATGAAGAAATTCCCCAAGTCATACTCTTAGCATTTGCAATATTGTTAGATCATGATGAATCTACAAATAAAGAGGAAGATGATAGAATTCAGGAACATGATGAATCCATAGGTGAAGAGGAATATTACTCTTCATTAGGGTGCCTTCCTCCACCTTTCTGAGCCATTCGGCTTGGAGACTCCCATTAAATATGAATATTGAAGAGGGGGAGTCTTAGCAGCAACTCTACATATTAGAGAACTATATTTCAAGCAGTCTGAAGTGTTTGTAGATTTTGGAAGGTAGTTTCATAGTGGTTTGATGACACAAGTGTAGAATGTCTTTTGACAGTTTGATTTTTTTAAGATCATCTTTCAAAACACATTCCCATGTAGGCATCAACTGACAGTTACAAATAATATCGTTGGTACACTTTTCAGGCAGAGGTTAATGATTGTATAGAATATTCCAAGCAATGACATACATACTCAAGGATTTGTTAAAGATAGAGAAGACCAATGGACACATTTGATTAAGTTTGAAGAGAAGGAATATGTTGTGATCAATTGCAACATATGAGTCAACATTGTGTACAGTTGAGTAGTAGAGTCATGGACAATTTTATGACATATATAGAAGTATGAATACATGAGACACTTGGAAGGTACAAAAGACATGAGTCAAAGAAGATGCATAATAGTGGATGAAATCATATTGATAACTGGTATTAGTTAGTCATAGTAAGACAAGTAGTAAAAGGCACAACAACACAAGGGAAGAGAAACCATGATGAGTAGAAGCTATATTGTCAGAGGGAAATTATTGGATGATTATGTCATTAATGTTGGTTGAGATGACAAGCCTTGAATATTTGAATTCAAGTAACTTTCAATTCTTTTTATATATGTCACTGAATTGTAAGAGGAAGTTCCAATGGAAAAGAAGCACCAGAAGAAAGGAAAGGAAGCAAGTACAATCATCCCCGCATTCATCTACGTGGCATCTTGTAGAGAATTCAAGGGGAGAGAAATCATTAGAGAAAGAGATCAGGAAAGAGAAAGATCAGAATCATGAAGACAGGGGGAGACATGCCAACAGGGGGATTTATCCGTTTTTCCATAATTTCAAAGGAGGAAAAAGAGAAAGATCAAAATAGAAATATGAGAAGCATGAAGATAAGGGGAGTAGCCTCAAGGGGAGATATCCTTTTCCATTGAAGTCGAAGGGGGAGGGAAACATCGAAAGACATAGATGATAAGCGATGGTAACAAAGGGAGTATGAGTTTTGGAGTATATGCAAGAAGGTGAATCATGTATATGCAGGTTGTAGTGGGAATAGTTGTGTATGTATGTGTGTTTCATTAAAGTTGAATCACGTACATCCGTACAAGTTTTTTGGAAAGGAGCAGGTCTGTACATGCTGGCGTCAGTAGGTATAGGTGATGTTAGCATGTTGTACAGGTGGTATGTAGTAGATTTGTGGGTAGAGAGAGTTTCTAGTGATTTTTTGAGGTTTAGTTTTCTGATTTGTTTGGTTACTAGAGGGCAAGTTTGTCCTCAAATTTGTGTGATATTGTATTGGCTAGGAGGGTTGGTTTTACCCTCAAAATTTATGAAATTGACAAGGTTATAGAACATAATTTTGTGTCTCTTGTGTATTGATGATTATTATTGATCTTATTGTTTCCACTGCATATAATTTTATTCAAAAATTTTCAGTGTAAAATTGTTTAGTGATAAAAGATAGGGTTTTATTGTTTGCTCACTAGGAAGCAATTTTCAGATCTGAAAACTAGTCACATAGAGTTGCATGTGAAAATTGACAAAATTCGATATTCGAAGAAGGAATCTTTGAACGATTGTAAGTTTATAGTGTATCAATTAGTCTTATATTTGTCATGCATTTTACATGTTGTTAATTTGTTTGTAATTGATGTCAACCCTTGGACAAGTCTTGAATCCCCAGAGGTGTGGTCATGAATCCCAAAATTTTTTGAAGAAAAATAGGATGAAGAATAGTGAAAATACATGTAACACACTCATATATGGATAGTCCTCATCATGTTGTTTCCAATGGTAGGTGGTACATGATGTAGTTATTTATAGTTGAGGAGATATTCCCTCTTGAAGTTAGAAGCCCCGAAGAATGGTTCAGAAACCCCTAAATGGTTGCAACAAGAATTTACAAGTCATTGATTAAGGGTAAAACAATTGTAACAAGAAAGTACAGGTTGAAACTAAATATAGGAAATAATTCACTTTGAAAAAGAATAAACACACCTCAAGGAGTCTCTCATAAGTACAATTCACACACAAGTTCATTGAATATCTTCTAAGTGAGCAAGTAATTTATTGGTGAATATGAGACACAAAATATGAGGAAATGACGGAGTGCAGAGGAAAGTTTCAGGATGCAGGTGTGCAAGGCTTTTATTATATAACCCTAATTTATCTTACCCCCGTGGGTCAAGCTATTGGTGTCTTGTGAGGCACCCCCATGGATTCTATCACACTCATCATGTGAGGCCCTAGAAGATAACTGGCCTCTGTCCAATGAGGTTTTTGACACATTATTTTCATCATCCCTATGACCATTAATGATGTAAACATATATGTTGTCTTAAGAAGGATCAATGGCCTAAATTCCTGAGGAAAGAAGGGAGAAGAAATTTGCCTGAGAGATGAAATCATATTTTCCTTTGTAAAAACCCTAATAAGGAGGATCGTCACACCCTGTCCAGTTATAGAGGTGCGACGATCCCAAATCATCACATGTTGTACTAAACTTGGCCGGCGATGTCATCGCACACTGCTCAATTCTAAGGGTGCAACAATTTTCGTACGTGGGAAAAACGAACATCTTCTTGATGCTTCTAGAAGGAGAAGATTCTATGGTGAGGTGGCCTCCGATCGGTTTGGATCTTACTCTCTTTTGTGATTTAGTGGGATCATCCTAACCTCCTCACCTTACGTTGGAAATTCGGCTTGAGATTGTTAGCTTGGTTAGAGTGGCTTTGAGTTTTGCTTTGTCAAGATAGATTGTGAGTGAATTTCAGATCTATCTCATAATTCTTGGAGCAAAAGTGTGTGGGAAACAAGGGACAGTTGGAAAGGACCTTACAACATCAAGGCTTTGGTTGTAATATCTCTTTCTATTATTTAATACAAATGAACTTTTCTTTCATGTATGAATCTTATTTTTCCATATTGTAAGATTCCTTGATCACATACATAGTTTCATATCAAGTAGACTATGTTATTCTTGTCTTCGTTGGATTGTGTTCTTTTGAAGATATTTCTCCATAAGCCTCGTGACAGAGCTTGGATTGCATTGTCGAAGTTGGATCTTCGATATTTAAAAGGTATGTTCTAGATCCATTTCTCATTTGATAATTGAAATCTAAGGGAAGAGTAGTGTATTGTCTTGTTTTGTTCTAGTTTCAAGTGAATCTAGTGAGATATGTTTATGTTTGCATTTACCAATTAGTCTAATAAAAAAATTAGCAACCATACTATTTCACAACCTCAACTTCCAGTTGCTTACCACAAGCTTTCTTTCAACCCCATGTAGTTGATGGTATGATCAATCTGGTCCCTTTGTCGGTCAATTTGATTGATCATGTTGTCAATCTAGTCACATCCTTAGTTGAACCAGTTGACCAAGTGATCGATTTGATCCCATCCTTGATCAATCCCACTCTCCCATTAAATATTGAAACTCAAGAGTTCGATCCCTTTCCCACCGTCATCCCCATTCTCCCATTGGAGAATACCAGCCAAGTGGTCGATCCGATCTCGTCATTGGTTGATCCTACTCTCCTACTTGAGAGTAAACCAAATATTTCTCACATTTTTCTCGTTGATACAGACTCTACCATGCTCGAGGGTCTCCCTCCTTTTCCCATAGAACCCCCTCCAAGTAATGAGGCCATCCTTTTTGATTGGGGTATGCTAACTAGACCTCGTCTTCCCTCTCACATTCTTTTCTATATTACAGTATAGGTTTGTGGTTGGGACATTCCTCAGACGTTGATAGATGAAGGTGTGTCTATTAGTATTTTGTCCTCTATCACTTGGAAAGATTTGGGTTGTCCTCATCTTGCACCGGTTATGTAGAAATTTTTATCTTTCAACAGAAGAACCAGTCAACCTTTAGGGACCCTTCCTTAGTTTCTTGTAACTTTGGGAGGGAAAACTGTCTTTATTGATGTCATGGTAGTCCACGACCCCTTGGATTTTGCTTTTCTCCTTGGGAGAGACTATGTCTCTGCCATGAAAGTTATTGTGTCCACTGTTTTTTGTGTGATAGATTTCCCTCACAATGGAAGAGTTGGGACTATTGATCAAATTTTGTGTAATATACTAGAGATAAAATGTATGTTAGAATAACAACAATATAACCAGAACATTCACCACAATAACACTAAAATGATATAAGAATAACAACAGAAATAACACTTTGAATCTGAAAGCAATGTTCACGAGCCTCTTCGAAGGGGCAACCTCTAGTTGAGTAGAGATATATTACAATACTATCCAAGATAGGGTTCTCATACCCTCGACTCCTATTTATACTAAAAAGAAGCATCTAGAGGAAGATTCTTCTAGAAGCAAAAGCTTCTATTAGGTTTTCTTACATCCGCCTTATTCTATTTTATTGAAAGGCGTTATTAATATTGACCTTTATTACATCCGAATATATTGTTCTACCTATGTGTGGGTTAGGACCCTAACATATTCACCCCCTTAAAAATAGCCTTGTCCTCAAGGCTTGAGATGAGGAAATTGTTGCAGAATGGTAGCTGGTTCCCAAGTGGCATCTGTTGGAGTTGTATATTTCCACTAGACTATCACTTCCTTGATGGTTCTCTGACATAGGCGACACTAACGCTAGTCCAAAAATACTTCTGGTTGTAGCCAAATGGATCCTTCTTTAGCTAACTCTGGAAGGTTGGTTTGAATTTGGAACTTAGCTCCAATCACATTCTTTAAGAATGAAACATAAAAAATAGGATGTAGCTTTGAATGGCTGGGCAAAGCTAACTGATAGGTGACTTGTCCCACATGCTTGAGCACAGTATAAGGACCATAAAATTTGGGCATTAGCTTCTGACAATGCTAGGCCTTGTGGGAAGTTTTCTTGTAAGTTTTGCAGTCGAAGAAACACTTGATCCCCTTCTGCAAATTGACGGTCAGAGTGACCTTGATCTGCTTGTTGCTTCATGTGATTTTGTGCCATGACCAAATTCTCTTTGAGGGTACGAAGAATAGCCTCTCGAGTTGTAAGTGTTAGGTCAACCACCTGGACCTTCGAGGCACCTGGTAAGTATGAGAGAACTGAAGGTGGATTATGTCCATATACTACTTCAAAAGGAGTCATGCGTGTAGCTATATGGTATGAAGTGTTGTACCACCATTCATCTAGGGGTAACCATTAAGCCCACTGATTTTTTTTTTCCGAGGAAAAACACCTCAAATATGTTTCCAAACATTTATTGACAACTTCCATTTGGCCATCAGTCTGGGGATGATAAGTTGTGCTGAGATGCAATTTTGTGCCTTGTATATTGAAAATTTCTTGCCCAAAAATTGCTTGTGAAAGTTGGGTTGCGATAAAAAACAATAGAGTGCGGCATGCCATGAAGCTTGAAGACCTGATCCATGAATATTTGAGCCATCGTGGATGTTGTAAATAGGTGTTGAAGGGCGTAGAAATGAGCATACTTGGAAAGGCAATCAACAACCACCATGATGACAAATTTATTTCCCAATTTGGGTAAGCCGGTAATAAAATCCATAGAGATATCCTTCCAAATAGCAGGTGGAATCGGGAGAGGTTGTAGTGTTCCCGGCGATTTGATTGTTTCTCCCTTGTTGCATTGACACACATCACATTCATCTACAAAATTACGAATGTCATGTTTCATGCCATCCTAGAAAAAGGAACGTTTGACCCTGTCATAGGTTTTGGTGAACCCGGAGTGCCCTGCTGTGGGTGTAGCATGAAGCTTAGAAAGTACCATGGATTTAAACCTTGATTGTTTACTTAAATACAAATGGCCTTTGTATTGAAGTTCCTCATAGATCCAAGAGTACCCTGGGGAAGTTGGAGCATTGGACTGCAATTGTTGGATCAACTGCAAACTTTTGGGATCTTGTAGCCATTCCTGGTGAACATCTTAGAGCCAATCTGGTACAATGAATGAAAGAGAAAAAAGGGATCCTTCATCTTCATATTTTCAGAAAAGTGCATCCACAACCACATTGTCTTTTCTTTTCTTATAAATGATCTCATAATCATATCCACAGAGTTTAGTCGCCCATTTTTGTTGTTCTGGGGAGGAAATGTGTTGTTCCAAAAAATACTTGAGGCTTTGATGGTCTGTCTTAATTTGGAACCATTTCCCCAATACGACATGTAGAATAGTCAACATTTCCTTTTCATAGATGTATTTGCCCAGATTTATTTTAGATAGTTGCTTGTTGGTAAAGGCAAAAGGTCGACCCTCTTGCATAAGCACAGCACCAATTCCTTTCCCTAAGGCATCACGTTCCAACACAAAAGTCTTTGTGAAATCAGGAAGGTCGAGAACTGGAGTGGTGCACATGGCCATCTTCAAGGTTTGAAAAGCTTGAGCAACGGATGGAGTCCAAGTGAAAGAGTTATTTTTTAGGAGAGCAGTGAGAGGTGTTGCAATCTTCCCATAATTCTTAATAAACTTGTGATAATACCCTGTTAAGCCTAGAAATCCATGCAATCTCTTAAGAGTCTTTGGGTGAGGCCAGTCTTGCATAGATTCAATCTTTTTAGGATCCACCCTAACGCCATCTTTGCCAACTAGATGACCCAAGTATTCTACTTCTGAGGCGCCAAAAGAACATTTAGACTGTTTCAGGAAAAGTTGGTGCTGAGCGAGTAGATGGAGAACTCGATCCACATGAGCAAGATAGTCTATCCAGGTTTTTCTATAAATGAGGATATCATCAAAGAAAACTAAGACAAAATGGAGGAGAAAAGGACGAAAGACATGATTCATGAGGCTTTGGAAGGTGAAGGGGGCATTACACAAGCCAAAAGGAATGACCAAAAACTCATAGTGACCCTCATGAGTTATAAAGGCAGTCTTGGGGATATCTGACTCTTTCATATGTATCTGGTGGTAGCCTGAACAAAGATCCAGTCTAGTGAAGAATTGGGTGCCACTCAATTCATCCAGGAGGTCATCAGTGACAGGAATGGGGAATTTGTCTTTGATGGTAAGTTTGTTGAGGGCACGGAAGTTAGGACACATTTGCCAAGAACCTTCTTTCTTCATGACCATGACCATAGGAGACGAATAAGGGCTTGTACTAGGGAGGATAACGCTTGCATTAAGGAGTTCTTGGACCATTTTCTCAATTTCATTTTTTTGGGAAAAGGGGTGACGATACAGACGGATATTGGGAGGAAGGCTTCTTGGTACAAGGGGAATGGAATGATCATGAACACCATGGGAAGGAG
>JASDQU010228418.1:1532-17398 GCA_032191745.1 Picea mariana | reverse complement strand
CTTCATTTGCTGGATAATAATAAAGGAAGGACCTGGCAATTTCTCTGGTGGACGTAGCCCACACTGGGTGAACCACGTAAATCTGTGTCTCTCTTGTATTCTGTGTCTTCTGTGTTTTTTTTTCTGCATTTGTTTTATTTTATTGCTCCGTGGTCCTATTTTTCTAACAGATACCTCCCATGACTAGGCTGATGTGACACACCTCTCTCCTCACTCGTGACCTCAGATGCATACCTCATCATCCCCACTCACCTGTCCAATCATTTTTTTTTATTTGGAGAGCGTTGCCCACTCAGAAAGCATTTTTGTAGCGCCTGTCATGTTTATCATTCATCCACTCCAAGTCATGACTGCCATGACTGATACCTTAACCCTTGTTTTCAGTGCCAAAAGTCTGTTGAAATTCTTTCAAAAGATCTTGCATTAATGATTCTTGGTAGTAGTTTCTAAATTTGAAAAGTTCAGCAGTGATGCACTGCATAAGTTTTCCAGTTTAGATCAAATCATCATATGTCAACTAAATCCAAGGCTGTGAGAGATTTCAGGGCCAAAGTTTCCTCAATCTCGTCCTAAGATCACACTGAGGAGCTCAACAGATGTCGACTACACAGGTATCCTGTGCAACCTCCTTTGCATATTAATTTTCATAGTAGACTTGTGCTCAGGTTTCATTTTGTTAATCTTGCAGGGTAGTATGGAAGCCATATTTTCATTACTATAAATATCATCACTCGTATCCATAGTCTAATTGTTGTTGTTAGTCATAGCCTTTGAAAGTCACAAGCCTGCAATAGCCTATCCTCTGTGTATGCATTACGCTACACAGAGACACTGCTCAAACCTCTCTGATTATTCTTTTCTTCTTTTCATCCTGTACGAAGAGTCATTTCGGAATTACTTCCTCATAGTCTACACTCTGAAAACCTGTATAAGCCTGAAGGTCTACTTCTCATAGCCAAGTTCATTTTCTAAACACTGTTAATTTAGAGGTCCATCCTTGTGCATTTGAGACTTGAATTGAAGTTTTCTGGTCAATAGCATCCCTTACAGCCTCTTAAGAACCCTCTTTCTGAGTGATGGAGACCCCTCAGTCGAAGAAAGCACACAAAGGTGGAAACATAATTCAAACAGAACCTGTGGACATTTTCCTTTTTGACACATAAGCCATGGAAAGTGAAATTTTTTGAAGAATAGGATGCCTCTCTTTCTACCAAAACATGTAGAGAGGCCACTCAGAAGTAGAAATTTTTTTTTCACTAAATTTTGATGACAAGAAAACCAGTGTTGGATATTTTCAATTTGAGGTGACTAAAGCCTCCATCTCAGCTACAACAGGGATCCCCATTTCAGGAGAAAATTGGTTCAAGGCCATGGTATTGAGTTCACCTTTTGTTAAAGATCTTTTCAAGCCTAAATACCAAGCCAATGATTTATCTAAGAGTGTGCCAAGGAATCACTTGATTGACGAGTTTGACAGAATGTTGAAAATCATACAGAGAAATTTTAGTTGTGAAGGGAGATTTAACACCCCGTATCATTACCACATAAGGCTATTGTTGCATTTTACTGGTAAGGTTCAGATGAATATTCCATATTACAT
Source organism: Picea mariana (assembly GCA_032191745.1). NCBI lineage: Eukaryota > Viridiplantae > Streptophyta > Pinopsida > Pinales > Pinaceae > Picea > Picea mariana. Next base: position 15,798 of record JASDQU010228418.1, on the reverse strand, counting down.
GCTAAGAAGTATAAGTAAAATGGTAGATAGGGTGCAAGACAAATCGAAGGATGTGGACTCCAGTCTTTTCCACTCTGGACTTATCAGGATGCTTTTCTCTGAAGAATTGGGAAAGAAAGAGATCTCCTGGGATATTTTTTTGGTCACTTTTCACTTCAAGCTGGACCCATCACCTACCCCCCAATCATAGATTATAGGCTCTTCATCACCTACCAGTACCAAAATAGGTATCAATAAGAAGAGAAAGGGCAGAGCCCCTATATCACAGATCAATAAGCAGGTTAGGGAAGATAAGGAGGAATTCTTCCCTTCCCCACACAAATATTTCTCACCACCACCACCACCAGGGTTACAAGAAGTTCCATCTTCTACCAAGGTGACATCAAAAAAAGGGAAGAATCTTCTCTTTCCCTCTCCTCCTCCAGCAGTTGAAATCAAAGGTAAAATACCTTTCACTGGGTCATCAATTCGTAAGGGGGATTTCAAAGGACAACCTTAACCAGAAACCCCTATACATAAGAAGAAATGGAAAGGCATTGAAAACTCTGTAGAAGAGAAACAAGAAACCCCTGTACAGAAAATCAAGGGTAAAGGTAACAAAATACCTTTGGAGAGGGAAGATGAAATCCCTATGACGGATTGTAAAAACGCAATGAAGAATAAATAAAAGGTTGTTGTGTATGAGAAGAAGCATAAAGGAAAAGGTTTTGAGAAGGTAGATGAAACATGATGCAGGAGCATCGCTCACCTATCAAGCGAGCCAGCACGTGGAGCAAAGAGAAAACAGTTGGACGGCGCCAGCATTCAAATTTTGGAACCTTGTAATATGACTGCGCCAAACATTAATATGTTGATGTGATGAAGCGCACTTGTACATTGTAACAGACCTTGAGCAGATAAGCTCTCGTCCTTAGGTAGTTGAGGCATTTACTAGAATAAATGAAAGTGGATAAGTTAATTAAGTCTAGATTAGACAGATATAGCTGTCGAAAGGGAAAACGGAATATAGGCACCCTCCGTTGTATTGTTGTATTATTATTCATTCATACAGAAGCAAGAGAAAGAAGAGCAGAAAGCTTGTGAAGAAACCTCCATGTACATCTATTGAATTAATAGAAAAGCTTTGATTCAATTTCCATGAATGTGTTTGATATCTTTGTGTTGCTGATGTTATGCTTTTTCTTACTTGCTTCCTTTTATGCTTATCTTTTATATGCTGCATATGTGATAGCATATCAGGTTCGAAACCTGAGAGAATGAGTGAATGAGTTTCAATTGTTTCTCTGTTTAAGTTAGGAGATTCCTGCATCGAGTGCAGTCGAATACCTCCACATAGAGTGTGTTGAGGAGGCTAAGTAGTTGAACCTTTGTTCTCTTTTGCCTTGAGTCGTTTTGGGTTGTTCAAAACCTTGCAGGTGAGTGCAGGTTGGACGTGAAGTCTCAGTAGCAAGTCTGAGAAGGAAAGGCGAGGCTGTTGCGATCGTGAGCGCACAGAAATCAGAAAGCTTCATCACTTTTAGAAGTGGTTGAAGACCGAGCACAGGGAGTGTGTTCGAGAAATCTCTGAAGAAGTCTGAGTTAGTAAAAGCTCAGGAGGGATAACTCCTTGTTTCATTGTGGAAACAGAACCGGGTGGAGTTCATACAGGACAAAGGTGGTGAACGGAGGAACTCTTCAAGAGGAAGAGAATCGACGACTTGAATTGTCGAGGAAAATCACGAAGACCGCGACCTGACTTGGGGGTCAGATGTATCGGGAGTTCACGATGGAAGATTCCTATTTCTCATAAAGAGAGATCATGAGAACGCGAAACACGACGTCCCAGGAATGTCTTGTATGGTGTCCGTCGAAATTGGATGATGTGACAGGTGACCTCGGGATATCAGATCTCGGGAGTTGGGTGCCTCAAGTCTGATCTCAGGAGTGACGAGTGCACGAGGTCGCGAGATCCCGAGTCATCGGTATCTCGGTACTTCGGGTCTTGGAGGTTGAGAATTCGAAGACTTAGAGACGCTAGTTGCGAGTCGCGATAGCACGAGGTCCCGACATACCGAGAGAAAATCAACGTTGACCGGAAGCATCAGGTCTCGGGGACCCGAGAGTCCAGTTTCCGGGTGTGGAACTCGCGAAGTTGCGAGAGCCGATCCTTCGCCACCTAAGGAAGGGAGGATCGTTGGTAGAGACTTTGGGTGAAGAACTCCCGAGGGAGTTGGGAGAGCTGTTGACTCTTCGGGCCGATTTGTTGATGGTCCTGGTGATCGTGGGTTATCAGGTGCAGGCAGCTGGCGTCAAGAGTGGTATCAGAGCACGAAAAAGGAAGTGAATTTCTCTTTGCTCAGATAGTAGAGAGAATCGAATACAAAATGCTGCTCAGGAGAGAGAGGCAATCACCTGATCGTGAGGACAGGGAATCCCGAAGAAGGGGTAGGCCAGTAGGTAATGTTGATAAAGAACGCCAGATACGAGATCTCAGAGTAAGACTCGAGGAGATGGAGACTGCACAGAGGCGTGGAGCTGGTGCAGTGGAGTTCAGTGACTCTGAGGTTGAGGAGGAAGCTGGACATGCTGAAGGGGTGGTCTTAGCAGAAGATGCCTCGACAGAGAGGTTGATCAAAGCTATTTCGAGGATGAGTTCGAAGACAAAGATGGACATTCCCATCTACAAGGGAAGTCTAAATGCTGAGGAGTTGCTGGATTGGATCCGAGCACTCGACACCTACTTCAATTATGAGGATATTGAAGAGGATAAGAAGGTAAGACATGCTTTCACCAAGCTGAAGGGACATGCAGCCTTATGGTGGGACAAGATGCAGGCAGACAGGCGTTCCAAAGGCAAACAGAAGATCAAAAGTTGGGATCGGATGATCGCCAAGATGAAGGCGAAATTCATTCCAAGGGATTACCAGATCACTCTGTTCAGGCGCATGTAGAACCTGAGGCAGAAGATGATGACAGTGAAGGAGTACACCGAAGAATTGTATAGACTCAACATCTGATCTGGTCACCGAGAGAGTGATGACGAAAAGGTGGCGAGATACCTGAATGGTCTCAGATATGATATTCAGGATGAATTGAGCATGGTTACCATCCGCATAGTTGAGGATGCGTACCAGATGGCTCTAAAAGTCGAAGAGAAGCTGAGCCGCAAGCAAGGTCAGCAAGGCCAAGGACAAAGCCAGCCTAGAGGCAAAGTAGTTGCCAAGAAAGACTTCCAAAATCCTAAGGAGGATTGGAAGGGACCTCAAGGAAGGGCTGAGAGAGGTGGAACCTCACAGCAAAGGTAGCAGAATATTGAGCCGAGGAGGCAGCGACTGGATCAGCAAAGAGATTACGCTGATGCAAATACATTTCCTCGTACCCGAGGTAGAGGAAGGGGCAGAGGAGGAGTTATCACATGTTTCACGTGTGGTAAAGACGATCATAAAGCCGTAGACTGTCCAGAGAGGAATATGGACAGAGGAAATGCTCACGTCGCTGAGGCACAGAGGCGTGACTTGGAGGAGGAAGACATTGGAGGTGGAAAGTCACTAACAGTGCATAAAGTTCTCTTGAAACCCAAGAAAGAGGTGGAGGACACAGCGCAGAGATGCTGACTATTCAGGACGACTTCCAATACCAAGGGCTGGAAATGTAAGGTTATAGTGGACAGTGGAAGCACCGACAATCTCGTTTCAACCGAGATGGTGGAGAAGCTGGAGATGAAAACGAACAAGCACCCGAGTCCTTACAAAGTGATGTGGCTGCAGAAAGGACACCAGGTATGTGTTACAAAACAATGCTTGGTAAATTTTAAAATGGGTGATTATAGGGATGAAATTCTGTGTGATGTCATTCCTATGGATGTATGTCATGTATTATTGGGAAGACCATGGAAGTTTGACAGAAATGTTGTTCATGACGGAAGGATGAACACATACACCTTGGAGAAGGATGTGAAAACCCATACGTCGCTGCCGATGAAAGATAAAGAAGTAAAACCAGAAGTTAGCAGCACGATACTTCTCATGAGTGGGAAGGAACTTCTCACAGAGCTGGAGAAGGATGAGGATCCACAGTTCTTTGTTGTTAGGAAGCCGAGAATTGTCCTGACAAGCACAAGAGTGGATGACTTGCCGGAGGAGATTCAGGAACTACTTGGAGAGTTCGCTGACATCATTGTGGACGAACTACCTCGTTCGTTGCCACCCATACAGAGTGTGAGTCACCACATTGACCTCATACCCAGAGCAAGTTTGCCAAATAAGGCAGCATACAGGTTGACACCTCAGAAGAACGAAGAAGTCAAAAGGCAAATACAGGATTTGTAGGATAAGAGACTAGTGAGAGAGAGTCTTAGTCTGTGCGTTGTTCCGACAGTACTGAGTTCGAAGAAGGATGGAGGCTGGTGGATGTGTACAGACTCCAGGGCCATAAACAAGATCACCATCAGGTACAGGTTCCCATTGCCGAGGATGGATGACTTGATGGATTGCCTGAGTGGGGCAAACTATTTTTCAAAAATAGATCTCAAGAGCAGATACCATCAGATCCGGATGAGAGAGGGGGATGAGTGGAAAACAGCATTCAAGACAAATGAGGGTTTGTACGAATGGTTGGTCATGCCGTTTGGCTTGACAAATGCACCCAGCACTTTTATGACGCTGATGAATGAAGTTCTGTGGGAATTCATTGGCAAATTTGTGGTGTTGTACCTGGATGATATACTGATTTTCAGTAAAACCAGGGAAGAACACTTGAGGCATTTGTCCATAGTGATGAGAAGACTACAGTAGGAGAAGCTGCTGGTAAATTTAAAGAAATGCTCGTTCATATAGACATAACTCATTTATTTGGGTTTTGTGATCTCGACGAATGAACTATAGATGGATCCTGAGAAGGTTGAGGTAATCAAAAATTGGCCATCGCCGAGGAATGTTTTTGAGGTAAGGAGCTTCCATGGTTTGGCGAGATTCTACAGGAAATTTATTCGGAATTTCAACGGGATCAGTGCTGCAATGATGGACATTGTGAAAAAGCGGCATAAGGTTTTCCATTGGACAGCCGAAGCGGAGAGGAGCTTCAATTTGTTGAAGCGAAAGATTACAGAGCAGTCAATTCTGGTGCTGCCAGATTTCCAGAAAACCTTCCAAGTGAAGTGTGATGCCAGTGGGTATGCTGTTGGAGGGGTTTTGAGTCAGGAAGACTGCCCTGTGGCATACTACAGCGAAAATCTAGATGATGCGAAGCTAAAGTACTCCACGTATGATAAAGAATTATATGCCATCATTCAGGCATTGAAAAAATGGAGGCATTATCTCATACCCAAGGAGTTCATTTTGTATAGCGACAATCATGCACTGCAATTTGTAAGTCAGCAGGAAAAGCTGAATCAGAAGCATGCGAAGTGGGTAGAATACATGCAAAATTTCACATTCATGATCAAGCACATTTCCGGGACTGCGAATAAGGTAGCAGACGCCTTGAGCCGAAAATGATTGTTGCTGCAGGAGTTCAGGGTCAAAACCTTGGGTTTTGAAAATTTGAAGGATATGTATGTAGGTGATGCAGACTTTGGCGAAGCTTATGAAGCAGCCGAGAACCCGGTGCTCAGAGATAGGAGCCCGTGGATAGATTTATTGATACAAGATGGATTACTATTCAAAGGCAATCAATTGTGCATTCCAGATTGCTCTATGAGAGAGAATTTGGTGAAGGAGAAGCACAGCGGGGGCTTAGCAGGTCATTTAGGACATGAGAAAATGTTCGCCAAGCTGAGCGAATCGTATTTTTGGCCGGGCATGCGTGAAGATGTGAGGCGGTTTGTTGACAAGTGTCGGATATGTCAACACGCAAAGGGCCGAAAGAAGAACACAGGATTATATCAACCATTGCCCATACCTGAGAGGCCATGGGAAGCCATTAGTATGGACTTTATGTTGGGTTTACCGAGAACACAGCGAGGAGTCGATTCCGTCTTTGTTGTGGTAGACAGGTTCTCAAAGATGGTGCATTTCATTCTGTGCCAGAAGACGAGCGATGCAACCCACATCTCCAATTTGTTTTTCAAAGAGATTGTGCGATTGCATGGATTGCCCAGGAGCATAGTCTCGGATCAGGACACGAAGTTCATAGGTCACTTTTGGAGGATGTTATGGAAGAAGCTAGGGACTGACTTGGCATTCAGTTCTACATACCATCCGCAGACAGATGGGCAGACAGAAGTAGTCAACAGAAGCTTGGGGGATCTGTTGAGAAGCTTGGTGATGGAGCATCACAGCAGTTGGGATCAGATCTTACCACAGGCAGAATTTGCATACAATGATTCGGTGAACCGGAGTACAGGCAAGAGTCCATTCTAGATTTTATATGGAACACAGCCGAGAGGAGTGTCTGATCTTAGGGAGCCAGAACAGGCTGAGACTAGCAGCGCAAGGGCTGAAGAATTTGCTGAGGCGATGCACGAACTTCACGCAGAGGTGAAGCAGCGACTGCAGAAGACGAATCAGGAATACAAGTGCAGAGCTGATCAAAAGAAGAGGCAACTTCAGTTCGAGGTTGGAGACATGGTTCTGGAGCACCTGAGGAAAGAAAGATTCCCAAGAGGAACATACAACAAGCTCAAGATGAAGAAAATTTGGCCATGCAGAATTCTGAAGAAATTTGGCGAGAATGCATATGAGCTTGAGTTGCCGGAGGACATCGGAATATCCCCAATATTTAATATCTCGGACCTATACCCATATAAGGCCGAAGATACAGGTGCTGGGAGTGTTGAGGAACCAGTGGTCCAATGGCAGAAATAGATGCCAGCAGCAGAAGTGCCGCAGATAGAATGTATATTAGACAAACGAGTAGGCCAAAAGACCAGGAGAAAGCAGTATTTTGAATACCTGGTGAAATGGAAGAACCACCCAGTGGAGGATGCCAGCTGGGAGATAGAGGTAGTTATACTGAAGCATGGGCAGACTATACAGGAGCTCATGAGCAGGAGCCCATGAAATCTTTTGAGCCGAGGAGTATGATGCAGGAGCATCGCTCACCTATCAAGCGAGCCAGCACGTGGAGCAAAGAGAAAACAGCTGGACGGCGCCAGCATTCAAATTTTGGAACCTTGTAATATGATTGCGCCAAACATTAATACGTTGATGTGATGAAGCGCACTTGTACATTGTAACGGACCTTGAGCAGATAAGCTCTCGTCCTTAGGTAGTTGAGGCATTTACTAGAATAAATGCAAGTGGATAAGTTAATTAAGTCTAGATTAGACAGATATAGCTGTCGAGAGGGAAAACGGAATATAGGCACCCTCCGTTGTATTGTTGTATTATTATTCATTCATACAGAAGCAAGAGAAAGAAGAGCAGAAAGCTTGTGAAGAAACCTCCATGTACAACTATTGAATTAATAGAAAAGATTTGATTCAATTTCCATGGATGTGTTTGATATCTTTGTGTTGTTGATGTTATGCTTTTGCTTACTTGCTTCCTTTTATGGTTATCTTTAATATGCTGCATATGTGATAGCATATCAGGTTCAAAACCTGAGAGAATGAGTGAATGAGTTTCAATTGTTTCTCTGCTTAAGTCTGGAGATTTCTGCATCGAGTGCAGTCGAATACCTCCGCATAGAGTGCGTTGAGGAGGCTAAGTAGTTGAACCTTTGTTCTTTTTTTCCTTGAGTCATTTTGGGTTGTTCAAAACCTTGCAGGTGAGTGCAGGTTGGACGTGAAGTCTCAGTAGCAAGTCTGAGAAGGAAAGGCGAGGCCGTTGCGATTGTGAGCGCACAGGACTCAGAAAGCTTCATCACTTTTAGAAGTGGTTGAAGCCCGAGCACAGGGAGTGTGTTCGAGAAATCTCTAAAGAAGTCTGAGTTAGTAAAAGCTCAGGAGGGATAACTCCTTGTTTCATTGTGGAAACAGAACTGGGTGGAGTTCATACAGGACAAAGGTGGTGAATGGAGGAACTCTTCAAGAGGAAGAGAATTGACGACTTGAATTGTCGAGGAAAATCACGAAGACCGCGACCTGACTTGGGGGTCAGATGTATCGAGAGTTCGCGATGGAAGATTCTTATTTCTCGTAGAGAGAGATCACGAGAATGTGAAACACGACGTCCCGGGAATTTCTCGTATGGTGTCCGTCGAAATTGGACGATGTGACAGGTGACCTCGGGATATCGGATCTCGGGAGTTGGGAGCCTCAAGTCTGATCTTAGGAGTGACGAGTGCGCGAGATCGTGAGATCCCGAGTCATCGATATCTCGGTACTTCGGGTCTCAGAGGTTGAGAATTCGAAGACTTAGAGATGCTAGTTGCGAGTCGCGATAGTACGAGGTCCCGACATACCGAGAGAAAATCAACGTTGACCAGAAGCATCGGGTCTCGGGGACCCGAGAGTCCAGTTTCCGAGTGTGGAACTCACGAAGTTGCGAGAGTCGATCCTTCGCCACCTAAGGAAGGGAGGATCGCCGGTAGAGACTGTGGGTGAAGAACTCTCGAGGGAGTTGGGAGAGTTGTTGACTCTTTGGGCCGATTTGTTGATGGTCCTGGTGATCGTGGGTTGTCAGGTGCGGGCAGCTAGCATCAAAACATGCAAGGAAACTCTGATACAAATGGAATAAAAGGATGAGAAGAAGCCTACTAAGATTGCACATGTTCTCAACCCCCTTGGCGATCAAATGCTCAAGAGACTCATAAGACAGCTTAAGGAATCAAGAAAGGAAGTGGCCCAATTGAAAAGGGAAACCATATCTAAGAGATCCAAGATGAAAGATCTTATAGAGGGCTACAATGATACTCTTGACTTAGCAAAATTTGCAGCAAGAAGAGTTCAACCCCTTCATAGGTATCTCTAGAACCTCTATAGGAAGAACAGGGGTTTCCAGGCTCAGAACAGGAAGATAAAGGCATAACTGAAGCACTTCCAAGATGAAGTAACCCAAAAGAATTTATAGGTGTTGGTTGAGGCTATCATTGAAGATAAAAAACTAGTAGCTAAGGAGAGCACAACTATAATGAATAAGCCTACTAGTGCTAAGAAGAAGAACTCTACTGAGTTAGTTGGAAACACTCTTTCCACCAGAAAGAGTGCGAGGCTAAGTGTTAAAATGACAAAGTAGATGGTAGTGGTAAACCCCATTTTTTAGAGTTGTTCCTTCTTGGGAAGGTTAACTGATATGCACATACTTAATTTTTCCACCTATATAGGCTTCTATATGTTTAGCTATTTGAATTTTGGAATTTTTTGCTAAGTGCTAGCTTCACTCAGTGGTAAAAGAACCTAAGTAAATTGATTTGTCATCATGGAAGGACACAAACATCTTTATACATGTTAAGGAGTCAAATATGTTGCATTTTTGGCATAGATACCCAAACCCTTATGCAAACGAAGTGTAGGTGGCGCTGCATAATATTTTACAGAACACAAAATTGTCCCACAGGCACTACCCACAAGCGCTACCCACAGGCGCTGCGTAATATCTTACAGAGAGCAGGTTCACACACAGGCACTACTCAATATTGCAGTAGAGGAAAAATGTAGGTGCAGATATGCAGCACAGTGGTGCTACCCACAGATGCTACCTTCTCTCCTTGTTCCATTTTAGGGAGCGCTACACAAAATTGCTACCCAAGGGAGTAGCCAACAAACACCAGGGATCTTGGAAGATTAAGCCAACAATTTTGGATAATTTAATGATGGAATAAATGACAAAAGTAGTAGTTGACATGAAGAGGACAACTAAAATCTCCAAAGGGTCACATGGAAAAACAGGAGTTGAGCAGCAAAAGAAGATCAAAGCAGTTAGAAGGATGATTGGGTTTAGTCACCAACACTTCCCTGTTTTATAGCATAGGTTGTTATCTTAGTTGTTAGAATAAATAAATGTTTTGAGATTTTTAAGGAAAGGAGGCCAACTCGTACCTCCAGTTGTTGCCTCCCTTTCTTTTTATAAATATACAAATGAATTTCTTTAATGGGTTCAGATGGTAGAGAAAGGCCCCCAAGAAACTATAATATTTTTTATAAAGTGGTTGTGATCTAGTATGTACTAGACTTAAGACTTTTTGACTAATAGAAATCAGCTCCTATTTCAAACTATTTGCTTCTAATGCTAAATGTTCATATTTGAATGCCTCATATGGATGTCTATGGTAATGATATGATGGATGTTTGATCATTTTATTGTCATGGTGTTTATTTAGCTCCTTAGTTTCTGGTTTCAAGAAGATCTTGTTTTAAGAAACTTTCTTCCTTTGGGCTTTTATGGACCTAATGTTTGCAACAACTCTTACATTCCTCTCATTCAAGTCTTATTCCTATCCACATTTACTCCCAAACTACTGGTTGAAATTAGTCAAGGCCTTATTTTCTATTACATGTTAGCCCTGTTTCTAAGTGAGGATATTATCATTTCGAGTTTTTCCATTCGAACTTTCAAAAAACATTCATTATTTCACATATCATCTGATGGGTATTGGTCTTAACTTCCTTGCAATCAGAAGGTGACTCCTAGTGCTAACAGAATCTATAGATATTTAAACACCGAAGTGACAACCGTCGATTCGGCTCCTGGCCGACAGCTCAGGCAAAGTCTAATGAATAAAGGGATAAGGGACATAAGATAAAATGAAAATATTTTCATAATAATCAATAAAACCCACACAAACAAGTCATTGAAATTATAAACTTGGGTTCACCAAGGGAAATCAATTCAAAAAAACAACAAGCAAGTGGATTCATTAAAAGTTCCCTATGGTTGGATCCACTAAAAAGATGTCTTAGAACATTTCTTTAAGATTCCTTAAAAGTTCCCAATGGTTGGATCCACAAAGACCGCATATAATGTAATGCATTAGAATCCCCAAAACAAAGAGTTTAATCTTCATAACCTCACACACCCATGTTTTAATCACAATGAGGTGAAGGTATTGCATGGACATGGATTATATGCCATTGCTTTAAACCTCCCATTAGCATTGCTTAAATGTCATTGAGTTTTTATAATAATTCCTTTAATGTCATGTTAAATGGGATGGAATTGAGGGATGTTTGTATTCCTAATATAAATTAAGATGAGGTGGAGCAAATGTAATTTTTGTGATAATGTTATATTATATAACATATGAATTATGCAAATTCTATATTATATATTTGGATCACTTGAGAGATTTAAGTACAAATTGTTTGATAGTTGTGGATATAGTTGAACTAAATACATAACCGTTAAATACTCTATGGTCACTTAAAGTTACATAAAGGGACCTAATTTTACTATAAACTAATGGATTTCCACTAAGGGATACATAAAGGGACATAATTTTACTATAAACTAAGGGATTTCCACTAAAAGATTTCCACTAAGGGATTTATACCTAATTGTTACATAAAGGAACCATATTTCCACTAAGGGATTTCTTAACTATAAACTCCCTAACTCCCTTGCTTGATATAGTTTTGAGTTTATTTGTTGTTGATTATTAAACCAAACATCATATCCCTCCATGTCCAAAACCTATTTTTACCTTGAAAACAATTGTAAATCGTATGAATTTTGGCTCTAGAAAACAAAAACTCTTAATATTGGATAGTTGTGGATATGGTTGAACTAAATACATAACTGTGAAATACTTTATATGGTCACCTAAAGTTACATAAAGGGACCTAATTGTGTACTATAAAATAAGGTATTTCTACATTGAGTGCATAACTACACAAAAATAACTCAATAGCATGTGCATATTAAAAGTACCCTATGGTTGGATCCACTATTCATAACCTCATGCACCCACTAATAACATAATAAATCTTTAGTAAGTGGTGCACAAGAACTTGTTATGCCTTTAATCTAGGCACATAATAAATCTTTCTTTACTAAGTGGTGTACTCTTATCTGATCATAGATTGGATAATGTTATATTATATAACATATGAACTGTGAAAACGTTATATTATATAGCTGGATCACTTGAGAGATTTAATGAAAAATTGTTGGATAGTTGTGGAAATGGTTGAAATAACTAGATAACTATGAAATACTTTATGGGCACCTAAAGTTACATAAAGGCACCTAATTGTGTACTATACACTAAGGGATTTCTACATTGAGTGGATAACTACCCAAAATTAACTCAATAGCATGTGCATATTCTTTGAACATGGTTCAATCCACTAAGATATCATATATATTCCTTATAGTTCATATATATTCCTTATTCCTTATGGTGCAAATGTTGTATGAGGGTTGTTTGTATTCCTAATATAAATTTCTACAAATAGTAATGTGATGACGAATACTAATGTTATGACTAATACTAGTTGTCTATTAGAAATATTAGGTCGAAAGGTTTGAAGATTTCACATTTGGATTATCTCTAGAGTTAGTTAAATATTGTCAAAACTCCAACATATTTCAACAAAGGAAGGGATGGGAGATGCGAGATGGAATTAAGGGTTTAAAGGGAGCCCGGTGATTTAATTTGTTTATTTGTATGCATGATTAGTTACATGAACATTTTAAAAATATGCATATAAGGAACATCACTTGTTATTATCGTCTATGTGTGAGTTATGTATGTGCTAGCTATGCCTACATATCCAATACAAATCCAATAAGTTGTCAATTTCAAGTTATATTATATGAATACAAAAATCATCAATAAGATAAGCATTCAATAACTTTGGTCAATATGTGTGAAGTAATAAATGAGTATAATAATTAGTTCCCATCTAAGACTATTTTATTTCTATAAATTAGACTTTATCATCCAAAATGAAGTATTTGTTATAATTATTCCTTTAGTCAAAGGGCCTCTACAATTGGAAAAGACCACCAAAGTGGGAGACTGGTTCCTTTTTGAGCATTTTACTACACAAGTAGGTCACTCATGTCTTACACAAAGATGTGACCAAGACTCGTGACAATATGTAGGACATGTGAATCATAGGGGGATACTTACTTACCCATTAGGTCTCACTAGATGGTTTCAAGATGTGTTTTGTCAACCTAGTCCAAATATAGATGACTCTTGGCAATGGATATTTATTTTTCTTGTTATGAAATGAACATAGAAAAATGCAAAACTTGGCATGAATTACATAATCATGTTAATAATTGAGTTTTTGAATGAAATTTTTGTTTGAGTCCATAACTAAGGGAGCATATATCATAGCTTGGCCCAACTCACTAACCTAAGGAATCTTGATAGCTTGGCTAATGACCATTACAGATTACCTAAAATGAAATCAATCTATGAATAGATTGACTCATTATATAAATACCAACATTAACAAAGTAATATAGATTTTCTATTCATGGAAAGTATCTTGAATCTTAGAGTTGATTCTTAGTGTAAATGTTTGCTAGAAAAAACTTTGAACCTAGTTTTTAAGGATTTTGTCACTTGTGATTACTTATTTTTAATAATGTTTCTTTAAGACTCTTGTACACTACAAAATTGTGTTAAAAAAAAACAATGCACTCAAGAAATAATTGTTCCATATATAGATTCTTATTCTTGAACTACAATCATACAATATGACACTAGATTATTCTTTGTTAAGTACAATGCCATATTCACTCTTTGCAATTCAATTCCATCTTACTCATGGTTGTTTATATTTGATAACAAAATGAATTCTATCTTTTTGCAAGATTGCTTTCAGCTCTTTTCCTTTTCATTTAAAGAGCAACAATGCCAACATCCCTAAGAAAAAGTAAATATATTTCTATATACTACCAAAGGTCTCAAATGATGAATAAATCAAAGGGATATAGGAAAGTGTCATAAGGTATCTACAAAACTAGTAAAAATAGATCTTCAAATGGAACTTTATGCCTTACTAGTCAATGGATTGGATATGTTATTATGTGTTGAATGGTTAATGTAGATCTGTGCTTGTGTCAAAAATATTCAAAATAGATTCTTGAATATTATATGGAAAGGTGAAACTTATAAACTATATGGACTTTAAACATTAACTAACAAAATAATTATTTCACAATGAAAGAAAAATAGTAGAACAATGAACAAACTATCATGGTTTTCCTCTAGAGAGAAAGAGCAGCAAGTGGACAGAGTTGGGGGTATAGAGAGAGAGAGAGACAAATAGATTATGTTAAGCCCTAATATTGGCTCATTACCCCTTAATTGGGGCATATTACATTAGTAATTTTATTTTATTTGTGTCGGCTTTATTCCATTAGTTGTAATTATACCTCCTAGTCTCCTATATATACCAAGGAGACATTATCATTTGGAATCATCTTGTACTTGAACATTTATGTGTGGT
>JASDQU010228416.1:4344-15565 GCA_032191745.1 Picea mariana | reverse complement strand
AAGATAGTTTACATGATTGTTTTCATAATAAGTAATATAGAAATAACAAGGTATTTAACATTCTAGTTAACATACAATTAATATAACATTAACAAGGCAATTTGCATGACTGTTAACATAACCATTCATAGCGCAATAACCAGGCTATTTATATAACTATTAACTATTTAACTCGTTGTGGCATTTAATCAATAGAAGGAATCTGTTGACCATTAACATTGATGTAGAAAATGTTCTGGCAATTAATAAGGCAAAAATTTAGAATTTCATATTGCAATTAACATGGCCTTTAACAGAAAAAGGAGACTGTTAACCATTAACATTGTTGCAACAATTATTCTAGCAATTAATAAGGCAACAAAATAGCATTTATTATTGCAATTAACATGATAATCAACATGGCCAGTAACATTGTTGTGGTATTTAAACCTTGGCAGTGAGAATGTTGGGTATGCGTTCAATATGAAGGAGGATAAAAGGGACAAAACAAAACTGTAGAAGGACCAACTCGTGGTCAGCCAACAACAACTCAATCAATGATTAAGGCAAGTTGTGGTCATTTAACAACAAACTCAGTGGTATACATAGTAAAAACTCAGAGATAAAAACACATTGTAATCGGTGATGGAATTGATTGGATTCAGTGAATAACAGGCCTTAAATTCAATGGTAAGACATGGTGTAAAATTAGTGATGAAAACACGGCGAAAAAAGATGAAAACGTTGGTCTACATAGTCCGTTTTTAAATTCCAAACCGTGGTCATTCACAACAAAAAAATCATCAATTTGATGGCAACTTCGAGGGCATTTAAACAATAGTCTATGTCAACCTTTAAAAGAAAAAATTTGGGCAATTCAATAACAATAGCTGTCACATTTTAAAGCCAAAAATCGTGGGCATTTAAACAACAACTCAGCCACATTTTGAATGGAAAAAACGTGAGCATTTAGACAACAATCTCAGTCACATTCTGAATGGAAAAATCGTGAGCATTAAACAACAATCTCAGTCAAGTTTGAATGGAAAAATTTTGTGGGCCTTCAATAGTAAAACGGTAACAAGTTTTTAAAGGAAAAAGGGGTAGATTCACAACAAGAAATTGGAGGAATTGAAAAGCTGTAAACGTGGGTGAATTCAGCAAGCTCAGGAAAATGTTTTAAAGCCAAAAATCATGGGTAAATACGGCCACCTCAGGCAATGTTTCAAGCCAAAAATTCATGGGTAAATACGGCCAGCTCATGCAACGTTTCAAGCCAAAAATTTGTGGGTAAATACGGCCAGCTCAGGCAACGTTTCAAGACAAACATTCGTGGGTGAGGGAAAAAAAATTAGTCACGTTTTACAGGAAAATTGTGGTCATATAAACGACAAAATCAAACATGGTTTAAAGGAAAAACGTGTATAGGGACACACCAGAAAAACATTCAATGTTATTCGTATTTAAAAGATGCAAAATGTTGTGCCCCTAACGCACCTAAAGGAACTTCATGTTGTTGTCATCATTTAAAAGGGAAAAACACTGGCAGAGCTTGCCAGAATGGATGCTACATAAATTATGTCATGGATAATTAAGCAAATCGCTACACAACCACACCAGAAAGGAACTACATAAACTTTGTCATGGATAAATAAGCAAATCGTTGTAGTGACCAAGGGGAAAAATGCAGAGAAGAAAAATTCCTCCCTTCCATCGCCAGAATACCAATTATGAAAAATTGCAGACATGAAATCATTTCTCTTTTCCATTGCCAAAATACAAAATAAATAAATAAAATGCAGGCATGAAATCATTTCTCTTTTCCATTGCCAGAATACAAAATAAATAAATAAAATGCAGGCATGAAATCATTTCTCTTTTTTTCATTGCCAGAATACAAAATAAATAAATAAAATGCAGGCATGAAATCATTTCTCTTTTCCATTGCCAGAACACAAAATAAATAAATAAAATGCAGACAAAATGAAGAAAGCGTATCATTGCCTGTTCGGGTGGACGTCTTGCTTGCTGCTTGCAACTCCTGCGTGTTGGCCGGTGAGACTTCACCGATACCTCCCAACCAATGGTAGTGGTACTCTTCTTCCCCCTTAACCCCCGGAGCCGCAAAGGGGCCACACACTCACTATCCAGAGATTTTGACTAGCTCCCAACTCACCTCGTAAGTCCGAACTACCACTCCTCACCGAGCTGGGTATCCCAACCCCCAAAAGTTAAGTCAGTCAAGTAGACATTTCTACAGCGTAACGTTACGCAAACAGAAGACCCCCTATCATCCTTCTCCTTCCTTCATTATATAGAGTTTTGAACTCCCTTTCTTTCCTAAAATCTCATTTAATTTAAGTTTTAAAAATAAATTCCTAAAAATTCATCTCCATACAAGTGTCACCCATCCCCTACATTTCTCCATTAATTAATTTAAATTCTTTTATTTTTCTCACCCACGTAGAGTCACTCCTAGAATCACTCCTAGGTGTTCCCAAATTCTCTTACAAGTTTTAATGACTTTCCCCACTATTAAATTGTTAGTTCAGTTTAAATTAGAAAGCTCTTAAATGGTAGATACTTTACTAAGTTTGACTTTCTGTTTTTTCCCTTTTGTTCCCTTTTTCCCTTTTTACGTTTACCTGTTTTCCTAGTTTCCTAATATTTTAGATTTTCCCTCTTTCCCCTTTTCATTAGAACTAAAAAAGGCAGGTGTGGAAATTAACCCTTTTTCCCTCTTCTCATTTAATTAATATATTTTAAATTATAAAAAATAATAAAACAATTAATTCCCTTTTTAAATTTTATTCCAACATTTTCTTTTATATAAAGAATAAAATTTTACCATTAGCATGATTTAGACCTAGACCTTAATTTTCGTTATGGGTGACATTTTATTAGGGAAAATGTTTTTTTTTTAATTCTTATCACATTGTTCATCCTAAGGCCGTCTAGGTTCATTCATTTATCAATAAGCACGTGGTGTGCCCTTCAGGACGCACTAGGTGCTCCAAGGGTGCCACTCACCTCATTTGTTCCCTTGAGTGACGTGCCCTTCAGGATGCACCACATGCTCCAAGGGTGCCACTCGCCTCATTTGTTCCCTTGAGTGACGTGCCCTTCAGAATGCACCACATGCTCCAAGGGTGCCACTCGCCTCTTTCCATTTTTCTTGTGTGACGTGCCCTTCAGGATACACCACATGCTCCAAGGGTGCCACTCGCCTCTTTCCATTTTTCTTGCGTGACATGCCCTTCAGGACGCACCACGTGCTCCAAGGGTGCCACTTGCCTCTTGACTGACTTGGTTGACATCAATAACCCTTGGAGTCAATACTCCGCCAGGTGAACTTGTGGGATACTAAGGGCCACTAAGGAATAATGCCCCCACCTTATTGCGCGCCCCTTAGAATGATCGTGAGCGACTATCGCAGTCTTCCCTCACGGCATCGTGGGTCCTCTCGAACTAGGTAAACGTTAACCTACAGTTCGATCCACAGTGGGAGTGCTAGTAGGCTATGGCAAGGTTGATGTCCACACCTCTCCCTCAACATCTCTGGTAGTCATGCATGACCCCTTTACTCCACATGTGAGTCTGTTCGGCAAGCTATCATTAGCTTGCATGATCAACAAATCATGTCAGAATATATACATATCGTATCATCTAATCATAAGCACTAATATCACATTAAAACAATCAAACCCCGATGGTACACTCCTTGACTCAATCCAGAGTCCAAGGGGTTCCATCGATGCCTTTGCATCCTCAAGGTCCAAAATCCTGCACACTCAATAAACCAAGTCAATAGCACCTATCTGTGTCAATGCAGTAAAACAACATGTCATCAACCCATAACGCCTCATAATCAAAATCAAATGTTTTAATAGCATAATAATCTGGATCACTTGGGAGCAAGTGTCCTCAAAGAATAAGTTCGCTTAGTGTGCTAGAGCGTGATGTTACATGTTGTTTTACTGCTTTGACATAGACATGTGCTATTGACTTGTTTTACTGAGTGTGTAGGATTCTGGACCTTGAGGATACAGAGGAATGATGGAACCCCTTGGACTCTGGATCGAGTCAGGGAGGGTACCATTGGGGTTTGATTGTTTTACTGAGATATTAGAGCATCTGATTACATGATATGATATGGATATGTTCTGACATGATTTTTTGACAATGCAGGCTGATGATAGATTGTCGAACAGACTCACATGTGGAGTAAAGGGGCCACGCACGACTACTAGATATGTGAGGGAGAGGTGTGGACAGCAGCTCTGCCACAGCCTACTAGCACTCCCACCGTGGCTCGAAATGTAGGTTAACATCTACCTAGTTCGAGAGGACCCACGATGCCATGAGGGCAGACTACAACAGTCACTCACGATGATTCTAAGGGGTGCACAATAAGACGGGGGCCTTATTCCTTAGAGGCCCTTAGTCTCGCACAAGTTCACTTGGTGGAGTTTTGACTCCAAGGGTTTTTAGGTCTACCAAGTCAGTCAAGAGGTGAGTGGCACCCTTGGAGCACATGGTGAGTCCTGAAGGGCATGTCGCACAAGAAAAATGGAGAGAGTGGCACCCTTGGATCACGTAGTGCATCTTGAATGGCACGTCGTGCAAGGGAAACATATTAAGGCGAGTGGCACCCTTGGAGCACCTAGTGCGTCCTGGAGGGAATGTCACGTTGTTGATGATAGATGAATGAACCTAGATGGACTTAGGACAAATAACGTGTTAAGAATTTTTAAAAAAAAATTCCCTAATTAAATGTCGCCTAGTACGAAAATTTAAAGTTTAAGTCTAAATTATGCTAGTGGAAAATTTTTATCTTTCTATAAAAAAAGAAGGGGATGTTAATAATAATAAAAACAAAAGCAACATAAATAATAAGTATACTCTTCATTAAATCTTGTAACACAGAGGGAGTATGAAATTAGTTGATTCACAAAAAAAAAATATGTTGGATTAAAATTTAAAAAGGGGTCCTCGAGGTGCAGGACAGTCGGTGACGGAGTGTGTTGTTAAGCCACTCCGTGTTGAAAAGTTACCGGTTCGAAACCTGCGGGGACAAAAAATCCAACCATGTTAAGGGTTGGTGTGGCTCAGGCCGGGTGCAATCCCCGGGTGATTTTGACGGCTTAGATGCCCCTGAGTCGCGGTTTCTCAAGCCAAAGGTTAATCCCAATGCCAAGAAGGTCTAGACCAATTAACAAATAAAAAAAAAATTAAAAAGGGAATTAATTGTTTTATTATTTTATGATAATTTTAAAAAAATAATTAATTAAAGGAAAAAAGGGAAAAAGGGGTTAATTTCCACACCTTCCTTTTTGAGTTCTATATAAAAAGGGGAAAGAAGGAAAATCTAAAATTTTAGGAAACTAGGAAAAGAGGGAAACACAAAAAGAAAAAGGAAACAAAATGGAAAAAGCGAAAAGTCAAACTAGGTAAAGTATCTACCATTTAAGAGCTTTCTAATTTAAACTGAACTAGAAAATTAATAGTGGGGAAAATCATTAAAGCCTGTAAGAGAATTTGGGGACACCTAGGAGTGATTCTAGGAGTAACTCTAGGTTGGTGAGGGAAATAAAAATAATTAATTAATTAAAGAAATTAATTTATGGAGGAATGAAGGGGATGGGTGACACTTGTACGAGGGGGAATTTTTAGGAATTTAATTTTAAAAACTTAACTAAACGAGATTTTTGGAAAGTAAGGAACCACAAAACTCTATATGATGAAGGGAGGAGATGGAGGTTGGATCACTTTCTATTTGCATAACGTTACACTGCAGAAATATCTACTTGACTGATTTACTTGTGGGATTTGGGATACCCAGCTCGTTGAGGAGTGGTAGCTCAGCCTTGCGAGGCGAGCTGGAAGCTAGTCAAATTCTCTAGACAATGAGTGTGTGGCCCCTTTGCGGCTTGGGGGGCTAAGGGGGAAGAAGAGTACCCCTAGCATTGGTTGGGAGGTACTGGTGAAGTCTCGCCAGTCGGCATGCAGGAGTTGCAAGGAGCACGTTAGACGTCCACTCAGAACAGGAAATGGTATGCTTTCTTAATTTTGTATGGTAAATCGTTTTAAAACTTAGGCTTGAATTTGCATTTTTACTTGGGTAAGTGATCTGGTGGTCTAGGTGGTTTCCTAAAAAAATTCTTAGCCTAGCTCGATGATAGATTGACTCCCATGGCTTTATTTCCCCGCACATCTTGACCACCTTGTTGTGTTGAGTGTGACCTGGAGGTTGTTTATCCTTCAACCCTAGCTCACTAGTCCTCGCCTGAGCAGTCGGCCAGGAGCTTGATCTACGGTCGTCGCCTTAGCGTTAAAAGACCTATGGATCTCAACGCCCTGCTTTTTTGTGCGAGGATGATGAAGCGAAGGATGAACATATCAATTAGCTACCTCTGTTGTTGTCCTTGCCTGATTGTTTGACTTGCGCCTTCCAGTACGACCTCTGCGTAGGGATTATCTTGCTTCCTTGTTGTTTATTTTTCTGTGCCGTGACTGATAGAATCCTTGCGATCCTTTCGATGAGTTATCCTAATGGCCCTGTCCTTCTCTTACTGTTGTCAACATTTTTATATTGGTATCCCGGGATGTAAAAAGTATTTAACTTCAATCTACGTTTGTTTCTTGTTGGATTTACTTGTTTTTATTACCTCTATGATTGTAATTATGTAACATATGTAAAAAACCTACCTCTGCGATTGTGGTTGTGTAACAGATGTAAAAAAAATATTACCTCTGTTATTGTAATCATGTATTGGATGTAAAAATATTACTTCAGCGATTGTAATTATGTAACAAATGTAAAAATATTACCTTTGCGATGGTGATTATGTAACAGATGTAAAAATATTACCTCTGCTATTGTAATTATGTATTGGATGTAAAAATATTACTTCAACGATTATAATTATGTAATAAATATAAAATATTACCCCTGCGATTGTAGATGTGTAATGGATGTAAAACTATTACCTCCATGATTGTAATTATGTAATGGATGTAAAAATATTGCCTCTGCAATTTGTATTTGAGTAATGGCTGTAATAACATTTTCCCCTGTGAGTTTGGATTGTATAGATGTTTTTCCTTGCTTAACCTGTGTTTTTTTTCTTAATTCTTATCCACCCTATTATGTTGCTTGCCCCTCGAAAGATGCACATCCATATCTCACCTTGCACCTCCTCAAACTAAGCTAATTGTGAAGCATGTATCTTCATGCTTTTATCAACCACCGGTCTATGATGGATTGGGTCGACACAAATGGTTTCCTCCCACTTTGATTTTATTGATCGAGTTCATCGTAGGTTAGCGAATGTTCTTGGTATAGAGAACATGATGTATGGTACAGTGAATCTACTTATTTAATTACTGATAGCAAAATAATTTCCTTCGGATGGGTATTGTACAACGAATTTTATTTTTGGGTCAGATTCTTTAGATTGCCCAATGAGTTATGCAGCTAGGCATTTTAGGGATAAACTCAGGGATTAAATTAATTGTTGGTTATAACCTCTGTGAATTTATTCTGAACTTTCAAACCCAGCGAATTTGTTGTGGAAATTTTAAAATCTACGATTTGAGAGCCACATTTACTACAAGTGGTAATTTACCCTTACTACATTTTCGTTATCCACCCCTGCTAATCCTTTATTTTATTGTTAAACCCCTTTGGCTATCACCATGATGTTTTTAATAGCTGACAGTTGCCTGGCGAATTCGCCTGGAAGTCTGCGATTTTATTTTTCCGTTGAAGACTGTTATTTGCCTTGAAAAAGACTATCTGTTACCTTGGCGATTTTACCCTTTTGAAGACTTGATTTTTCCAAAAAAACATTGCATGTTACCCATGCGTTTTTCCTTTACCTGACAGCGATTTGTTTGGAATTAATGTGCTGGAAAACGCTGTTATTCTTCGACAGTAGCAATTATTGTCCTTGGTTAGCATTTTAATAATGGCATCATTTGCATTGTTTGGCTCTGAATGGCATTTAATCTTTAACTGCAAGATAGAAGTAAAATTGCTTTGAATAGAGTATAAATGGTTTTGTTTATAACTGTAGAACAACTTTAAAAATTGCATGGAATGGCGCTCCTTTATGGACAATAGCCACTTGTATAATTTAGACCACCATTGCAATTAATCGCCAGCAGATTTTTATATGTGATGGACTTGCAAGACGTGAGTAACACTACCGAAGGGTGTTACATTAATAATGACATACATATCAATATAGTTAATATCGTTATGTATTTTTAAGTTGTTAAATTAGGTTGTATTTCTTTCGTAATATAAACTTGTATTCAGTGGGCAATTCAGACTTGCATTTAACTTACACCTTAGACTTGTGTCTTGCCTTGCGTCCAACTTCAACTTGTAACTAAATTATAAGTTAGACTTGTATTAAACTCGTAGTTTAGTTTCTAATTATTGAGATGTGTATCTAAGTTCCATGCTAGACTTGTTGTAATATTAATGTGGATTGTAATTACAGACTTAAGTATACTAGATAAAATGATTCGCATTTAAGGTTAAATTTTTATGGTACATGGATGACCATATGGAAATATAAAGCCACTCAATTTAACTTGCATTTAATGATTGTACAGTTGTGACTAGTTGTAAATTAGACTTTCTAAATTCGATATGTAATTTATGTTAGTTGGATTTTAGATATCGCCTAATTGGTAACTTAGACCCGCTAAATTGAGTCGTAATTCATGTTAATTTCGGTTGGTCACTCGTTGACTAATGGAATTTAGACTGGTTAATTGATCTGTAATTAACACCATTTTAAGCCATAGATATTGACCTTTTATCCTTGATTAATAGTTGGGCGGTTGACGAAGTCGTTTTTAACTTGTGCTTCCCGTTGAGTGTGTTGTTGTTTATTATTTAAGTAATCTTGGTACTTGGTTATGTAAACATTTAATGGGATTGATTTTCTCACTATAAGGGTTATAGATACTTGTGTAATCAAATTTGGGTGCGTGGGGTTGTTAGGATGATTTTCCTTAGCTTAGTAGGCTTGGTCTGCTTGTGTTGGGTAGGATGTAGACACCTCCTTGTTCCTTAGAACAGTCACCAGCCTTGATACCTTAAATGGTCAAAATCGATGGGAACCTGGGCTTGAGAATTTCTTATGTGTCCTAGAGGTCCTAACCATTGCAGGGTAGGACGAGCAGGTAGTCATTCTTATTTTTCATCGGTTGAATGTCATACATTGCTTCTAGGTGCTTGATGTGCTTTAATGTTAGGTCGTCATGTTGTGGTGGCGTGAGTTGCATGCATGTGTTCTTTGTCGGGTTGCGATGTGAGTACAATGTCATTATTACCTTCCTACACACAAAAAAAATAAAATAAAAAATTGCACTTGTTATGTGAGGCTTGTTGTAACAAACAGGTTCGTGACAAGTTTTTATTGTATGTTTTTCATGACCACTAGTTGTAGTTGTACGACAAGAAAGATGAAAAGAATTTGATTGATTAACATATCCATGTGAAGTTGTCAAAATTAAATTTATGAGAAGATGATTTATTTTTCTCTTATTTAGTAATATATTTATTAATAACAAAAGGAATGTTTCAATGTCCACATTGAGTAAAATATTTCAATATTAATATCAAGTAAAAAAAATCTTATGATTAAAATATTTCAATAATGTGTTGCTAAGTATGAGAGATATGTGTAATTCCTTGAGTGCTTAATACACTCTCTCTCTCTCTCTCTCACACACACACACAAAATATATATATATATATATATATATATATAAAACATAAACATAAACTCTATGTTAAGCACCATACCATCATAGAATCATGATGTGAAAATATTTTTTACATTGAAAAACATGAGGAATTCTTTGGGTCTCCACTAGTTTGATCCTTCTCCACATATGATAGATCCTAGTTAGGATGGATTATATATATAATTTATCCTAACTAGGATCTATCATATGTTGAGAGGGATCCAACTAATGGAAGCCCAAAAAAATATATATATATAAAATCCATACATCAATTTAGTTTTTTGAGGGTGATCTTAAAATTAAATTATTATTATTTATTTATATATTATTGATAAAAACAAAATTTCTTAGATTAATTATTATTATTATTATTATTATTATTATTATTTAAATATTCTTAAAACATAATGTCAATATAAAATTCCTATTTGAATTGATGTAAGTGAATATTAATGGAAAGTATTAAATTATGCCACTATCTTTTTGTTAACATTATGAAACAATAAGATTAATAATTTTCTAATGATTTATTGTTGGTTGGGAAATATTTAAAAATACAACATACTTTAATGTGTGTTCTTTGAAGTGTTATTATTATCTGGGAAACATTAAAAAATGCAGTATATGATTGATCTATCTTTTGACATTATCCAATGCAACATTAGAAGTAGTCATTTTCTAATAACTTATTGTTGGTTGAGAAATATTTAAAAATACAATATATGTTTAATGTGTTTTTTAAGTGTTATTTTTAACTTGGCAATATTAAAAAATGCAATATATGTTTGATCTATCTTTTGACATTATCCAATGCAACACATGTTTGATCTATTGTTTTTATCTAATGCAACACATGTTTGATATGAAAAGCCACACATTTAATGCAACACATGTTTGATATGAAAAGCCACATATTTCATATCCATAATTCTTTTCCATAAAGACTACACATTTCTTATACATAAAAACTATACATTTCATATCTATAATCCATATCTATAATTCTTATTCATAAACACAACACATTTTATATCCATAATTTTTATCACATTTCTCACTTTAATTTATTAATAATATATTGTAGGTAGGTGGAGTTATATATTTGATGGCTTGTTTAGTGTTTCTTCATTGGAAATGAATTGTGCCTAATAATGAATTGTGCCTAATTTTATTAGGCCCATAATTTGTGATGGACTATTATAATTGTTTTTTTTTTTTAAGGTTGTGGTGTTTTTCCACTTCATAGATGCATGACAATGTCGACCTATGAGATATGGCATGAATTATAGTTAAAATAGATCTACAATGGTTATATATTTATGTGTATATGGTTATAATTATAGTTAAAGTCTGTTTTTAAATTTTTTTAATTTAAAAAAAAAAAGTTTTTCTTGAAAAACTTAATCCCTCTCAAGTTATGAAAAAATAAAAAATTAATAATACATTGAATAATATTAAATATATACATATAAAT
>JASDQU010228414.1:0-17154 GCA_032191745.1 Picea mariana | reverse complement strand
GTTTCCATTAATGAATGGAAGCAGTGGAACTGGAAATCAGAAGAGGATATGCTGCTAAATAGTTCAAACTTCACACAATCGCGATCACATCATTGTACAGACTATGCAGCCGCCTACAGCGTGAGACTGGTGCGTTCGGTTTTTGTGGCCGAGCTCACCATGAAGGATCTGCCTACAGCGTGAGATCGGTGCGTTCGATCTTTGTGGCTGAGCTCACCATGAACGCAGGTGTAATCTCCTGCAGGAGCGGATCTCTCTGCTAACTTCGTGTCATAACCCTCCTACCGAGACCAACTCCAAGTTCAGTTTCATCTGACCAGTGACTCATGTTCCTTCTCATCAAAGTCCTTCCGAAATTTCATTTTTATGTATGGAGACCAATGGCGTGCATGGAGACTTTCGAAGCCTCCATGAAAATCTTGGTTGTTTTGCATTAATAGCTTGTGTCATGACAACAATACATGACTTCGAGTCCAGTTATCTATGTCAATGTCAAGTTTACTTCGTGGTTTTGGTTTTTTTGGAGCATTGATTTTCGCTCAATATATTATTTTATTATAAATTTAATTAAATATATATAATTATACTGAAAGGCTTATACCTATTAGAGATGGGCACAATTAATGATCTTTTAATCTTAAATTCTAATTTAATGGTTATGCATTGAAGATGTTGGTATATTCTTAGTCGTCCTCCAAAATCAATGGATCAGATTTATTGTTGATAACTTCTTTGCATTTATAAATGCATCCGTTACCATGTTTACTTTTTAACATTTACCTAATCATATTAAGAAATTACTGTAACATCATATGATTGCCACATTTAAATGATTAACTTTTGGAATTCTTCAGAGTTTAATTATCTGACTAAGTTAGAATTTCATTATCTAACTGGGTTTTATTTTAAAATGAGAACTTTTTTATCGACCGTAACTCTTTCGGCATTCACCAGCCGCGAGTTAGCGGCTGTGCTAGTTTTAAGGGTATTGTAAAATTAGATATCAAATTTGTGTATGTGAAACTTTTTTTTTTGTTTGCAAAATAAAAGATATCTTTTAAATGGTCATTTAAATGCTAAAATTTACTAAAGTATACATACCCTACCACCTTTAATATACCCTACTCCCTTCTAAATTCCCTTCTAGATTTTTTACTTGTAATTCTTTAAAATGAAACACACATCCTCTTTTATATAAACCTCCAAACATATAAGTAGCAGTGTGATAGTAAGTGTTATAAAACTTTAATTCAATAATCTCTATTAAAATTTAAAAATAGATAAAATAAATCGTCATTATCCACAAATTATTAAACACCTATTGAGAGGGAATGAAATACAATATTTTTAGATATAAAGAATTTAAAACGAAAACTGATATCCAATATTATCGGATATAAAGAATTTAAAACGAACACCGTCATGGGAGATTTGGTGTTTAAGTTATATAAAAAATAATAAGGTAAGGTTAATGCTTTTGAAATTATAATTCCTTCATCTTACATTCAAATTCTATTTATTTATTTTAAATCTTTATTGTGGTTAATAATTTTATTTATATATGTATTATTTTAAATCAATCTATCTTTTTGTTAAGGAGTGGTTTTTTTTTTTTATAGGTTGAGTGGTTTGAAAAGAATTTTAAAGTTTTTAATAGATTTTTATTAAGTTTAGTTTTATATTTAAAATTATTTTTTGTTAGTGTGTTTGTAATTTGTGGAATTAATTTTTAGTTAAGAAATTGGGTTTAGGGGTATCTAAGCTATCTAAATCACTTTGAGATTTTTGAGGTGTCTCCTTCCAATTATAATGAAACTTGAATCATTCTACAAATGAAATTCTTCAAAATCAATCAAGCTAACATGATTTTACTATACTTGAAATTGATTAAATTTAATATATTTTAATTAAATTAAAATTAAAAGTATCAAATTTTTAATTTTTTGAAAAATATTAAATATTAAATTTAAAAGAAAAAATTAATGTTCTAGGTTTAAAATAACATAAGGATATACATATAATTTGTTGTTTTTTTTAAAGTTCATAATCATTCTTTTTTTTTTTTACAATAATAGTTAAATTGTATCAAGGGCCAATAAACTAGCTACCAAGTGCTTTACAACTTAGGAAATCCACTAAGACTAAGGGATGAAGTCCAGGGTTCATCTTTTTCAGGTGATCCAAAATTGCCCAGGTTGTAGGAGCTTGGCTGAAAAAGGGTCACATAGCTGCCACTACTAGAGGGGGACCTTATAAGTTATTTTTCCTCCTCGCCTTTCTTCACCTCCACAGTATTCCTTTTGGCCCAATCTCCAGTCAGCTTATCTATTTTGACCTCAAGCTTGCTTAGGAACTTCCCAAAATCTCCATGAACATTGGCAACATCCTTGAACTGGGCATCTGAGTCGGCTGTGAGTTCCTCACACAGATTTTTGAGATCTTGGTTGAGGAGTTCACATCTTTGTTCTTCGTCGTTATCCCTATTCAACATGATCCTTGCTTTCTCCCTGACCAAGGCTTTCAACCTGATGAGATCCATTTGCAGTTCTCTCATTCTTTCCTCCATTGTTGGCCCAGGATTAGAGCTAGAGGCTATTGAAGTCGATTGGGAATTCTATAAGCTCTCAGCGTTCGGTGTGCTTCTTGAATTTCGCCTTAATTGAACACTCATGCATCTCTGGATGTCTTGGATGAAGAAATAGCCGATGCGTTCACAGTCTTCACGTGATTCTTGGCCCCTTGTTAAGGACCCCCATCCTCCTTTCTTGACTACGACCAGAAGGGGTACTGAAAACCGCCAGGTGTTGGACCTTGCAAGAGAATCGACCTTGGATTCGGGTCTCTGCCTGCAGAGGAATGAGTGGTTGATTTGACATATAGTGTCCAATGGTTCTTCTGAGGATACGTTTTGTCCCTTTGGGAATCTATACTTCTAGGGGATGGGTGCAATCATTTCAATTTCATTCACTATTAGTGTGGCCTTGCTCATGATCACTCCTTTATTTGCTTCAGAGTATTTCTGAGTGTTAAGCCCCTGTAAGATGTGATAGAATATGACCTGCTTGAAATTATGCAGAAGAAGCATTAGTTTCCTGAGAATTTGTCCTAGTTTGAGATTGTTAGGCCTCCTTTGCGTCTTCGGAGCATGTATGATTACCCTTGAGTCTCCAAAGACCGCCAAGTTCTGAATGTTTCTGGTGGTGGCTAGCCTAAGACCCTACCAGAGAGTGAGAGCCTCTGCCATGTTGTTGGAATCATGACCCAACCCCCAAGAGAAGGATACCTCCAACATGCCTGAAGGACCTAGGAGGATCCCTCCCCCACTGGTCACCTCTGGGTTTCCTTTCGAAGAACCATAAAAAAACAAACTGTGTTTTCCTAGGGCGGGCCTCCATTTTATGAAGTCTTGTTCTTCCAACCTTACTTCCCAGCCTACTCTCAAGGCTGACTTGGTGGCTAATTGGTGGTGATGGTTTGGGACAAGCTCTTTTAGCCATTGATCTTCATCCGATTCCAAAGTGTCCACGTTCTCTAGCTTGGTCTGAGAGTCTAGTGCCTCGCTTAGAAGTTCCCGGGTCTTGGTTGCCACTTGAGTTGGGTTGCAGTTTTTCTCATTGAAAAGCCTATTATTTATTTCCAACCAAATTTTCCACATTACAAATTTAGGAAGCCACATCCAACTAGTTTTGATAAGGTCCTTTTGTCTCATGGAGAATGGGGAGCTATTCGCCTAGCTACTTAGGATATCCGATGCATTAGAGGGAAGAGAAAATTTGTCTGGTCCAAGATTTACAACAATATCCCAAACCTCTTTTTCATAGGGGAAAGTGAGAAGCATATGTTCTGTGGTTTCTTCCTTAGTCATGCAGAGAGGGCATCTTGAGGGGCCTTGCCAACCTCTTCTTCTTAGGTTTTCACTTGTCAAAATTCTTTTATGGGTCATCGTCCAAGTGAACATGTCGATTTTGGGGATCGATTTGTAGGACCAGATTGTCTTCCACAGCGTTGGATCTGGAGGGATGTAAGGAATTTCTTGTAGAACCTTGTAGCCTGCGATTGTAGAGTAATTTCCAGTGGTTGTGCCCCAGCCTCTTTTGTCCTTGGCTGAGGCTTTCAAGGGTGTTTTCCCTTGAAGCTTCTCAAGAAGAATTCTAGCTTCATTTTCAAGTCTTTCTGGGTAGTTCCCCAGGTCCCATTCTTTCCAACTGTCGGCCTCGTTCACTTCCCAACTAGAAATGTCCCAAAGGGAGATTTGGTTACTGTAATGGAGCTAGTATTTTATATTGGTCATGCCTTCCTAGTGATCAATTGGTAGTTCCCCTAAAATTGATTCCTCCTAGACCCTTATGCATTTTCTGTTGCCAAGAATCAAAGTCAGATTGGACTTGAAGTGATCTAAGGCCCTGAGACAACGCATGAGAATTGGAGAGCCTCTAAGAACTTTCGACGGGCATTCCAAGAATCTAATATGCTTCCCAAGGAAGTATTTTTTCCCAGGACTTCCTTTCTCCATGAGGATTTACCAGAGATTAAGTTCCACATAAGTTTGGCCCCCAAGGCTAGGTTTTGGGTAGCTACGTCTCGGATTTGGAGGTCGCCTTCCAAAATTAGCTTCTTGACTTTTTCACAGCTTATTAAGTGGAGCTTCCTCTCGGTTTTCTTTCCGCCTTCCCATAGAAATATTCTCATCAGGGTATCTATTTTTTTGATGATGGTTTTTTGCGCAAGAAGGATTGAATTTTTGTAGATAGGAAGACTTATCAGGACAGATTTCAACAGAATCACTTTCCCTACAAGATTTAACCATGTTGCTTCCCATGCTTGTATGCAGAGCTTCAGTTTGTCCAGGAGAGGAAGCCAGTGGACCAACTTAGGGGTTGCTTTGAAAATTTGAATTCCCAGGTATTTGAATGATTCCTAGGTAACTGAACCTTTCATTTATAATGCTCTGGTGGTTTTGAACACCTCTCTTGGTGAGCGATTCCAACTGTAGACTTTTCTCTTTTGATAACTGGTTTTGCTACCTGAGACTTCTTTGTATCGATCGAGCTCCTGCTTGAAATTTTTAGCTAATAGGACAATGGCTCCTCCAAGGAGAACAGTGTCATCTGCAAACTGCGCGTGATTCATGTCTTTGACATTTGTCACCATTCTAAGTTCCAAGAGGGAATGGATCTGCTGATAGTAATCTAGCTGGAATCTTAGAACTGAATCTTGGATGGCGTACAGAAGAGGAGACAACAGACACCCTTGCCTCAGTCCCCTGGAGACTTGGAAGTATTTTGTTGATCGACCATTCACCAACGGAGATATCCACAGAGCAGCTATGCAAGCTTTGACCCAATTTATAAACTTTTGATCAAATCCCATTTTTCCCATTACTTTGAAGAGGAAATCATGTCTAACTCTATCAAAAGCATTGGCTAAGTCTAGCTTAATAATCATACATTTTTCTTTGTGATGAAAACTAGAGTGAATTGCTTCTTGGACCAGCACTATGTTATCCAGAATTTTTCGCCCTTTGATGAATTCGCCTTGGTTTTCTGGGCTGATGCCTGGTAGGATTTCCTTGAGCCTATTAGCGATGTTTTTGGTGATCAATTTGTAGCTCGTGTTGCAGAGGGATATTGGAAAGAATATACTAAAGATGTTTTCCCCTTTTTCTTTCAGAATCAGTGCTAAGAATGTTGAGTTTGTGCTTCCCCTAATTTTGAGATAGTTTTGGGATTTCTGGACCATTCTTAGCAGATATTCCTTGATGACTGGCCAACAGGATTTATAGAAGTGGGTTGTGAAGCCGTCAAGCCTAGGGGCCTTATCCGCTTCCATGTGATCCAGTTCTTTCTTGAGCTCTTGAAGTTTTATTGGGGTTGTTAGGCTCAAGTTGTACTCATTCTGCACTAGCTGGGGAATTAGAGACAAGGGATAGGAATTGGGATCAATGGGGTCCTCACAAGGAGCCAAGTACAGGTCTTTGAAGAATTCATGCACAACTTGCTTTATGCCTTTGAAATTTTTTATCTCTTGTCCCTGAAATTGGATTTTGTTGACCGTTTTAAAATTCTTTTGGGCTTCTGCATGCTTGAGGAAATAGCTTGTGTTCTTGTCTCCGGCTTGGAGCCAGAGACTTTTGGATTTCTGGTGCCAATATTCTTCCTCCTCTCTAGATGCACAATGAAGCGCCTTTTGGAGATCGACTTCTTGATTTAACAACTCTTGAGTTAATACGGTCTCTTGCAGGATCAGTTGATGGCTCTCGAGTGCTTCCTTGACATCTTTTCTCTTGGAAGTTGGGGAGTTGATGAATCTGGCCCAACGTTTTAAGGATATCTTGAGAGATCGCAGTTTTTCTTCCCACACGTAGAACGGGGAGGCTTGGACCTTCTCACTCCAGGCGTTGGATACGATCTCCTGAAACCCTTCTTTATTAATCTAGATCGGGCTAAATCAGAAAGGTATGGAGCTAAGTGTTGTATCATTTTCGTCACCTAAATGAGAAAAAGAGGGACACTTGCAGGTCCAGTTGGGTTAGCTGGACAAGACAAAAGTTAGTGAAATAGTTAGAAATATCAAGCACAATAAATAAACAAGCAACTAAGCTAACAACAATTAAAGAAACTAAACTAAAGTGCATAAGGGAATTAGAACCAAAATTAACCAAACAATTGACCATAATTCATGCCACCAATGGATAGATTGTATTAGTGGGAAAACACCAAATATAAAGGGAGGCTTATGGGTCCCCTCTTCCTCCAAGGGATGGCTCTTGAACCCCCAATGAGAGAGATCTTCTTACAAATAGCAAACTAAAAAGAAATGGTGAAGAAATCCAAAGCTCATTCACTCAAGAGGTGATGTGAATAGCCCAATGAAATGGTGTTTGTATGCTCCAATGAGGAAAGAGGTTCGTTGTAGGAGAATAGAGGCAACATAACAATAAAAATAGATTCTTGGAAATATAGTTCACCCATGGCCTCTTTTTATAGCAAAGATTTGAGGCATTATCCAACCGGTCTTTAGTGTGAACAAGGGGCCCTTTAGGGCACCTTTAGGTATTTGACCATCCCCCCACTTGGATTCAGCTTGGATTTGGGGGTCAAATCAACTTGGGAGCTGAACCAAAATTGGGTAGGAGGCTGACCAGAATCATTAATGCGTTGTTCTCAGGTGTGCGCTGCTTTTTGTGTCCATAGTCGCACATGTGCACTTTCCCTGCGTTTTCGACGGGTGCACGTGCATGTGCTTCATTTATATTCTAAGAGCATGCTAATTTTAAAACCAGTTGTATAGTTTGTGCCCTTTGGAAATGCATTTTCGGGCCATGAATGAACTAATAGGTGTTTGGAGATGTTGGATTCATGTAACCATTTGTGGACGAAATTTCAGTGAAAACAGATGCCCCCTAATCTGTGAGGTTAGGAGTATACGTATAACCAAAATACATTAATTTTTCTTCTACTGAGAGTACCATTGTAAGAAAGAGTGTTGAGAGGGATTGCAAGCGAGATCCATTGGAGGGAGAGGGGAACCTGTGGGACCCAAACCTTTCACCAAGTGTGGAAAAATAAATCTGTGTACAAACGAGGTGGGCATGCCCCATGCTTGTGTCATGTAACTCAAAATGTGGAAGATAGTAACTGAAGTGGTATGTTGACGTAGATAACTGTAGCGCCCTCCAAGTTGGTTTGATAATGGAAGAAGACAATTATGATGGTGAACATACTCTGAAAAGAGGTGATGACACTATAAGAAGTGTCGATAATTCGAGGGCATTGATAGTCCAACAAATTTCAGAGGTCTTCGGAAAATATAAAAAGAACTGCAATTGTCGCAAAGTAAGACCCACCGTAATATGATATAGGGTTGAATTCGAATGTTATGGTGGTCAACGTCAATAGAGAACAATGGTGTTTTTCTCTGTACTGTCCGAGACTCCTCATTGTAAAGGGAATGAGAGTCAAGATACTTTCTCCCTCCTGGAAACTGTGCTAATGTTGACAGAAAGGGAGACACGACTCCGAGAAGAAAAGAGATTCATGAAATCCACTGGATGTGATCAGGAATTTATGAGGTGCATGGACGAAGTTAAGACATGGTGAGACTCAAGACTACCCTTGGTTGGGGATATATGTTAAGTATGAGTGAAAGCAACCGTGAAACTGAAACTAGCGCCAGGACGTGGGTTAAATTGTGCCAAAGGCATGACAAAGTGGACAAACTTAGAGATCGTAGGTACATGGGTTGTGGGATACTCAGGGTTTATGGACGATTTCAACAAGAGTAGAAGGTAATTAATGCCCCAACCAAGGGCGATACAGGTTGTTTTGCCAAAAAAAAGAAGGTCGTCAAGGGTGACAACAAAAAGCAAAGTAAATGTTGGAAACAAAGGCTTTTTAAAATTACCAAATGAATAAATAATTGATTGGGATAAATGTGTAGATACAGAAATGAGTGTCGCGGTGAAAGATGGCTTGGCTTGTGTAGGCACAATTTGCGTGAAAAAAATGGTGGAGGGTGGGGGCCCCATGGGCGGGTTTCTGTATGAGGTAAATGAATGGAGGGGAATTTATAGATAGGAAAACTGATTATGGGTGAAATGGAAAGTTAATGATACCGCAGAGGTGCAGTCAAAGTGAACCCATGATGAGAGATCTTGGGATTCCATTGGAAAGGATAGCATAATGAGGAGAATAAGTATGTCACTGATTCTCGGAAACGTGTAAGACTATCGGAACTCCCATCCCTAGGGGGTGAAAGCAGCATGAGTTTCAAAGTGCCAAGGGGGACTATGAATGGGACAACTCATGTGGGGGAGAATGCTACTGGGTGACAGTGCTTGAAATGCAGCGGAGGTGATAGTACTGCAGAGCCTGGTGTGAGGATCCTACAGGAAAATGTTGGAGGGTGTGACTGGGAGATGCAATTGATATTCAATGGGAATGACTACATGCCAGTGTCAAGAATATACCTAAAGGGGTTTCATTGATAAGCGATGACCAAGTACATGCACACATGAAAACCGAATACCGGACGTGAACAATATCTGTAGATAAAGAACATATAACATTTATTCGTTAATTTTGAGCATGAGCATGCGTACCTGGGCATGATGTGAGAAAAACACTCCTCAGGGGTTGAGGACAGATGGTGACCTGGGGAATGTGATTGTGTAGGTGGCGAGATCTTGATCCCATGGCTGAAGATGGATCGAAAAATGGATTCTCTGAGCTCCTGTAATTGAGTTCAGAAGTTTGGCAAAAGGGACTATGTATAGTTGTAGGGCCCATAATGCCACCTCATTTGTACCTACTGTCATAGTGAGTTTACGAGAGGTTTGAGAGGATATTTGGAGATTACGGGAGATTGAGTCAGCCGATCCAGGATCATCAAGTGCCAGGTTAGTGGTTGTATCCTCCTGCTTAGTAATTAGGATTTCTATTTTGGGCAAGGTTGTACGAATGGCCGTACAGAGGGATTTTGTGAGGGTGGGCTCCCTAGTGTGCGGGCGATCGAAGTATTTCCGTGCTTGGGTGCGTATATGTAATTGGGACAGCTGTGCATGGGGGCACCCGAATGGGGAAAATAGATGCGCAGTCATGAGTGCCTGTTCGAAGCATAGCTGCGCACTCGTGCACAAATGTTTCTCTGATAGTTGTGCATTTGTGCGCGACTCTGTAATGAACAGGAACGCATGACTGCGCATCTGTGTGTGTGACATGGTCACATGAATGCACCCATGTGTCTTTGACAGTCACGCATTGATGCACAACTATGTGAAGAACATGCACGCACATGTGCGCGCCTGTGGGGAAAACAATCGCGCACCTGAGGCAAAGCTGGGAGAGTGTAAAAACTTGTCTTTTTTTAGATTTGGGTGTTTTTATGGGTTGTGATGTCTAATCAAGTACTGTGTATGTGGATGCGGGTGAATAGTGTGAGGATGCCAGTCCACTGGAGGGAGAGAGACTAGGCACACCTTAGAGAGTCGGTGAGAGATGAGGAGCCAGGTGTGCGGGGACGTTTGGCATCCTATGGGTTGTTAAAGTTCTTTGACTGCTCATTATTGCGGGCACATGAGTACCTGCTTTAGTTTTTGATATCTATGTGGAGCCCTAATCTGCAGTGCTTCATCGTATGGGGGGAGAAAATCACATTCTTTGCGAAAGAGGATGTGTATTTCTTGACTGGGCTCCCTTTTCGAGGAAGAGCCCTACCTGCTGATCCCCTGTTGCCAGGGGATGGTCAGTTGGTTGACCTGGCACAGACATATTGTACTGGGGAGGACTTTATGTTAGGCTCAGTGGTGAGCATTGGGGCGATGGACACCCTTGTGCATCGTTTCATTGCAACGATGATTGTGAGGGTCTATGGGTCCCTAGCTACTCAACGGATCAATGGTGGTTAGCTGAAGGTTATGCATAGGGCACTGGGTGGAGAGAATTTTTCTTGGGGATTTATGCTACACGCCAATATGGTGGGGCGTCTCAACGGGTGTCGGGCTGCTGACTCAGGGGATTCTGCTGACTCAGGGGATTTCGCCTTTGGGTCGATCTTGGTGGCCTGGTTCTTGGAGGGGGTGCCTATGTTGCGCTCGATGGTTTTGTTAGATGCACTTGGTGTATGAGAGCCATGATTGATGTGATGGGAAATGATCTTGGTTCGTCACGGGGGTGGGGAGGGTTTCCATTAATTTACAGTCAAGATAGCACGTGTGTGGCGTCAGATTCCACAGATGATCCTGCGATACCCGTATGGCGGGATGGACTATCGTTGGGATCCTGACATGGTCTTACCTCCTAGAGAGGTGTGGGACCACATAGGTATGTTGATGTATTTAATGTCTTAGATAGTGTAGCATATGTTTTATGTATGGATGGATGTTGATGCTAGATCTTGTTTGTTGTGTGGGCAGATGTGGGGCCAGGAGGTCGAGACTTGAGAGATGGATCTGGTTAGAGCATCGACTCGCTAGGGGCCGAAGAGACCACCGTGGGGGGATCCAGAGGAAAG
This sequence comes from Picea mariana, assembly GCA_032191745.1. Lineage (NCBI taxonomy): Eukaryota > Viridiplantae > Streptophyta > Pinopsida > Pinales > Pinaceae > Picea > Picea mariana. The sequence continues at coordinate 6,144 of JASDQU010228414.1, read as the reverse complement.
AGAGAGATGTCAGAGGGATGAGGTTGGTGCGAGTCCAACGGATGCTGATAGAGATGGTAGGAGGCGTCGATATGATGACCCTGGTGTGGAGCCTTCACATGCACTACCGAAAGAGGCTAGCGAAGTGCTAGAGGAATTTCTTTGTCGATTGGAGGCAGTGCTACAGGGAGTGCTTGAGGGCATGTGGATGCAAATGCAGGATGAGGGAGTCTTTGAGAAGTATGTGGGAGGATAGGCATATTTGCGGACCTTGATTCGCTGAGCATCGGTAGTAGCAGCAACGATGACAAGGCGACTGCCACCTGGACCAAGCGGACCTCCAATTGGTGGGGCCCTGCCTCCTGACAGAGGACCTGGTGGAGGTGCTCTAGAGGCACCATGAGTGCTTTATGTATTCATTTTTTGTATTTATAGAGGCCTGTGTGCCCATATTGTATATATGGTAGTGTGACACCAATTTTGTACCTATAAGGATGAGGGGGTTCACCTGCCTATGGGCGATGTACATGTTGTACTATTTTTTGTAAACATTTGATGGCACAATGATCAATATATATATATATATATATATATACATTTTGTATCTTTCTGATGTTCACATGTGATGATGTTTTGATGTGTTTTTTTTATGATGTCTAATATATATGCTGTGACAGACTTTCGATGGTTTATGTATGTGTAATGGTATCTTGATGTGATAAATGCCAATCTAATACTAGGTTATCCATATTATCTTCTATTTGATTTCATTGTCATGGAATATGTGTAAATTTGATTAAATCAAAATGTCGAGATAAAAGTCTAACTTGCAGGTATTTGCGGAAGAGGTATGGATCACGGACACGATACACATTGTTGAGCTAGAGGATGACGAGATGGGAATCTAGTAAGATGATAAGGTGGCGAATATGATGGTGAATGGACTTGGTGAGGAGGCCAATGAAGGTTTTGTATTATTCTTGGTTGTTGGTTACTGAGCCCAAACATATGTCATTGGAGTGGAGCAGTTCATGTGAGTGGGTATAGAGGGCCCAAGCGGCTGAAGCGAGATTCTGTGTCCACTGGCTAGATCCATCAACGTAACCGATGTGGTAGGCCGATGGAGTAAGCATATGTCAATAAAACAAATGGTAGATCAGACATAAGGCATGGAGGAAAAATAAAAAAAAATGCTACAAAACGTGTACAAAAAAGAAAAATCCTAGTGTAGAATGACTATGCTTAGGCGTAAAATTTCTTTACGTACAACCCGTTGATGGGTTCTTTGAGAGGGTGGCCTTCGGGAGAGACCAGGATGTAGGCGCCTTTAGTGAGGTAGTGTTGAATAATGTAGGGTCCATGCCATAACAACTCAAATTTTCCATGGTCAAGGGTATTGTGGGAGATATCGTAGGCAAGGAAGAGGTCTCCTTCGTTAAAGGAGCGAAGGTTGACATGGAGGTTAAATTTGGCCTTTGATCATTTTTTAGCTGCCTTGTTGTTCTGTAATGAAGATCGACGGTCTTCATCCAGTGACTCTAGGTTCACCAAGCACTGCTCCATTGGAGCAGTGTCAGGTAAAATCTCAATAGCAGTGTGTAAGGTAGGAATTTCGCACTCGATAGGGAGAGTGGCTTCGACCCCATGGATGATATGGAAGGGTGTAAAACTAGTGGCGGTTTTAACTGTTGTGCGATAAGCCCATAGTCATGAAAAAAACATATATATGATGCCAAATGGTCTTATGTTTGTTGACAGTACGTTGCAACAGGGTTTTAAGGACCTTGCTGACTGCCTCTACTTGTCCATTGGATTGAGGGTAGTAGGGGCAGGCGAACTTGTGGGAGAAGCCTAACCGGGAGGAGAGTTTGATGAAGATCTCATTCTTGAATTGTTTCCCATGATCGAAGGCTAATTATAGTGGGACTCCAAAGTGGTAGATGACATTATTAAACAAAAAACATGTTGTGGTGTCAGCGGTGTTGTTAAAGGTGGGCATGGCTTCAGCCCACTTGGTGAAGTAATCAAGTGCCATGATAATGTACTTGTGTCCATTGTTGGATGGAGGGTTAAAAGTCATGAAGTCAATGCCCCATTTGCAAAAGGGGTCGGCAGTGATGACTGGGTGTAGAAGAGCGGGTGGTGCTCGTGCTTTGTGGGCATAAAGCTGGAATTTGTCATAGCATTTCACACTGTGGAGACAGTCATGAAACAATGTGGGCCGGAAGTAGCCCGCTCGAATGATTTTTTGGGCGGTGCACATCCATGAGAGGTGACTGTCGCAAGCGCCATTGTGGCAATCATTCATAACTTTGTCAACTTCGTCGATATAAGATGTCACCAATAAGGAGATATCAAGGGGCCTGATGGTGAATACATCGATGATCGTCCCTGGAGAGATGGGGTCCAAAATTTTGTGTTTGGAGGTAGACGAGGAGATCCCCGTACCAAGGATCATTCGAGGGGATGTAAAAGAGGTGTTCATCAGGGAAGTCTGTATTGATGGGTGAACTAGTAGTATCTGAGGGAAATGTCATAATGAGTTCGATGAGGATGAGGGATTTATTTCTCTTGGGTGTTCAAAATTCGAGTTTGTACTCCTAAAAGATGACGATCCATCGAGAAAAATTGCCATTAATTTGTCGGCGACTGAGCAAGTATTGCATGGGGTTGGAATCTTCCATGACTTTGGTAGTGCAAAGTAGGATGTAATGGCGCAGTTTCTGGACTGCTAGGACAACTGCAAGGGCAAGTTTCTCTTCATGATTCTACTTCAGGGGTGGTCCTGAAATATTTTTACTAATATAGTAAATTACATGCTCACGGACATCATCCCCTAGTTGGACGAGAACTCCTGCCATTGAGACGACTGAGGCCGATAAGTAGAGGATATAGCCACGATCATAGTCGGCTGGACTAATCAAGGGGGCATTGGAGAGTGTCTCTTTTAAATCATCAAAAGCAGTTTTGGCATGTTCATGCCATTAGAATGGGATATCGTGACACAATAAGAGAAGGAAACCGTGTGCATGAGTGGTGTAATCAGGGATAAAGCGGCGTAGAAAGTTAGCTTTGCCTTGTAGGCTTTGGAGTTGGCGTAAATTCCGAGGTGGTGGAATTTCGATGATGGCTTGGAAATTGAGGGGGTCGACGGTGATGCTGCATTGGGAAACGATGAACCCAAGGAGGCATCCCTCAGTGACACAAAATACACACTTGAGCGGGTTCAAGTGGATATTGTATTGACGACTCTTGTGAAAGATGACGCGTAAGTCATCTAGATGTTGAGTGCATTTCTTAGATTGAGCGGAGAGATCGTCTAAGTAAGAGAGGATGATGCGAGCCAGATCATGAAAAATGTATGTCATGGCCTATTGGAATGTCACACTGGCATTCTTGAGGCCAAAAGGCATGACATGATATGAAAAGTACCCCATGGGGTAGTGAATGCGGTTTTGTACTAGTCTACGAGATGAATCTGAATTTGATTGTAGCCAAAGAAACCATACATAATGGACAAGGCTTCGTGGCCAACAAAATCATCAATAATTTGGTTGATGAAGGGCATTGGGAAGTTGTCTTTAGGACAGGTGTGATTGAGATCATGAAAGTTAGTGGAGATGGGAATAGTGCCATGTTTTTTGTTGACAGGGACGGGGTTGGAGAACCACGACGTATATGCGATGGGGTATATTTACCCGACAACGCGTAATTTATCGATTTCGGCTTTGATGTCCGCCTCTTTGGATGGGTGTAGTGGGCGTTGCTTTTGTCTTATAGGTGTGATATCAAGCCATGTGTCTATACAATGTTCGAAAATATAAGGATCAAGGCGAGGCATCTCTATGTATGACCAAGAAAAATGTCTCGGTATTCCTGGAAGAGAGATTTGTAAGCTACAAGTTCTTCAGGAGAGCATGCAATGCCAATGGTGATTTCCTCTACGATGTCAGTTTTGATGGAAATATTGATTTTGATAGTGGGGGAAAAGTTGGCCATGTTGCCTTCTTCAAAAGCATTGGGGGAAAGGATAGGATTGTTGAACCAGTCTATATTCCCGAATGGGATGAAATCCTTAGTTTCAATTGCACATATGGAGTCTTGGCTAGGGGGCTCAAAGGATTTGTGCGAGAGAAAGAGTGCTCTATGATGGAGCGCATTCCATGGGAAATTGGGGGTAGTTAATTCCTTGAGGATGTCTTCGTCACAGTGGAACTGGCGAGAATATAGGGGATCTCGGGGAGTAACATTGGTGACTGTCACCGTATGATTATCTTCTGGTGGTGAAGATGTAGGGGAGGTGCAAGGAGGTTGTGATGGTGCGCTCGACATATACCAAATATTGAGATACTGTGGGTTAAAAATTGTAGTCGGGTGTAAGATTTACGTGGGGAAATGTACTGGAGAATTGGGGGGATTTGGGGGAAAATCCTCATATAGGCTATTCATGAACCATGGAGGAGTGGGAAGTGCCTCAGGCTCAGTAGAGATAATATGAACGAAAGCGGGGGATGGAGCAAGGGAAATCACCAATACCTCTGGAAATGGGGGGGGTGTAGGACTCTGAATAAGGGCCATTTCATGATTCTTGTATTCAAGGATCGTAGGACACTAGTATGTGAAATGATCCAGTGATTCACAGAGAGAGAAATGGCATCTCATCATTCGTTAACTGAGGTCGTGACATAGTGGATGTCTATGACATGAGTACTTGATGACGTGGATGGGGGGGACTCTTGCTGAAATATTTTATGTACTATTGTTAGTGTCTGTCGAAATTGAGGTAGCACAGGGCAATGGTGGGTGTAATGGCCATACTCTGAACATATGGCATAGGTGAATTTGGTTTGCAACCCTATGTTATCTGTATTTGGATATGTGGTGGTATCACTAGGTGCGTTGGGTGTAGCGACAAGCAGTGTGGTTGCTCGAGGAAGTTGGATTAAATTGCGTAACTCGGGGAGAGAGGGACATCGATTGGTGGGGTGTACTTCTTTCTCGCATAGTGCGCAAGGAAGTTGAACTCGGGGGGGAAGTGGAGCGGTGGGCTCTTTCTTCTTCCATTGGCCCCCAACTATAGCGATGGCACAAGCAAGTGGGGGTGGGGGTGGTGCTGTGGGAGTGAGGACTGGGATATGCATTGGGATTCCCTTTGTTTGGGGTGGGAGGGATGGTTGAGGAACCATATCAGGTGGGTGCAGATACCAAACTGGGATGGAAAGAACCATGTTAGATAGATTAAGCATTGCGGATACTTGGAAATCTTGTACGCCCAGTGTGGGTTAGAAGAAGGAGATTTGAGTAATGGCTTGGGGGACTGTCTCCCAAACTGGGATGTGACCCTGGGGGAGATGGACATCGAGAACAAGTGGTGTTGAAGAGTTCTTAGGGGATTCCTGAGGTAGGAGTGTTGTGACTAGTGGGACGTCAGGAAGTGAAGAAGCCTCAGTGGGAGGAATAGTATCTCCATTGTTAGTTTCATTGGAAGAGATGACACATACTTGAGCTAAGGGATGTATGAGTGGGGGTGCTTCGTGGTATGTCCCTAGCAAGGATGGGTATTTGAAAATTATGGAGCCCATCTCGACAAGTGGGTAGGCATCGGGATTNTCGTGTTATGTCCCTAGCAAGGATGGGTATTTGAAAATTATGGGGCCCATCTCGACGAGTGGGTAGGCATCGAGATTAGTGTGGACAAAAGGTAGGATGTTATCAATGTTGGAGGAAGGGTTAGGCTTGTAATGTGAAACTTTATCGATGGTGATGATCTTCCCGTTGTGGGGGAACATCATTGTGCGAAATATAGAAGAGGCGACTTCCTTCATAGCATACATGTAGCTACGTCCGAACATGATATTGTAATCGAGTGGGGCGTCGATAAATTCAATGTTGATAAGGATTGTCTTTCCCTCGAGTTCAACGGGGAAATTTTGAATGAGCCCTTCAGGAGAGGATGGTTGTCCATCATAAGCTCTCAAAGTGATGGAAGATGGTATTAGCTTGGAAGAGCCAAGTTTCTTCCATACATTTTTGGACATGATGCATGTGGATGCACCTTCATTGATGATGCATCGATGAACTGTGATGTTACGAATTTTAATTGGTATCTGGAAAGATACCAAAGCAGGGAGACGGGGTTCCCCACAATCTAGATCAAATGTTATG
>JASDQU010228411.1:24953-39599 GCA_032191745.1 Picea mariana | reverse complement strand
TTGTCTCAAGGGGAGGGGCATGTTAAGCCCTAATATTGGCTCATTACCCCTTAATTGGGGCATATTAGATTAGTAATGCTATTTTATTTATGTCGGCTTTAGGCCATTAGTTGTAATTTAGATTAGTAATGTTATTTTAATTATGTCGGCTTTAGGCCATTATTTGTAATTATTCTTCCTAGTCTCCTATATATACCAAGGAGACATTTTCATTTTGAATCATCTTGTACTTGAACATTTAAGTGGGGTAAAAGGAGGTTGCCCCCTCGAAGAGGCTTATTATATGAAATTACCTCTTTTTCAAGGCGTTGAGTACTTTTCCTGAGGTTTTTCTATGCTTTATTGATGTTTGGTTCTTAACAAAATGCAAATAAATTGGCAAGCCCAAATGTATGCTTTGTGGATTTTCAAATATAAAAAATATACATTTTTTTTTATATATTTTTAAATCTCATATTATCAAAAGAGATGGTGTGTGTTTAAGTGAGCCTAATATATCCTAAGTCAATATTAGTGACCAAGTTCTATTCATATACCAAAGTCTACTTCTACATGTGAATCGAAAAACCAACATATTCAACACATAAACCTGTTAGCAATAAAAAAATACACTGGTTTTTTTTAGAGTGTTTTCTCCATATGCTCATTTCTAAATTTTTTGGCAAATGTCTACATCTCCATTTTCCCAATCAACCTTGACAAAGCTCCTATTGATATTGTTTACTCGAGAGTCTTGTTACTCTGTCTTCAACCTTCATTACAAAAAGAACAGTAATTGTTACATTGCCTAAACCCTAGTTTTATGTCTCTTTAGAATTTTAAAATAAAAAATATGATTTTATTTTACCAACAACAAAAGGTTGTCTGCTTAAGTAAGCCTAGTCTATCTTATTGACTAGGTCATTCAATATATTCCAAACTCCATGTCTATAAACCAAGTCATACTATGAATCAAGCCATGAGTTATGCTAGATTTCAAGTCATTAAATCTAAGCACTGACCTCTATAGTCCATTCACCTCATCGACATGTCATTAAAAGTCTCATCTTGTATAAAGTTCACATATCTATAATCCCAATACATGTGGTATATGTTGTATTGAGTAGAATGAAAATAATAAAAAATAGAGACACATGTCAAGTCAACCATCTAGATGCAAGTGTCGAGTTCATTTATTAAGATTGTAGGATATCCAGATATCGTGTCATATCAGCGCACCAAGTAGACAGACAAGTTGTTGTTTCCAAATTACAGATGTTACAAAGTTTGCAAGTATTCGAGAAGGTTTCGACTCAAGTTTTTGTGTGAATTCACAATGGTGGAGGAAATTGATTTTGATTCTATTACTCACCAGGATGAAATCTACACTATATTCATGTATATTGTCTAGAAGGTACACCTCCTCCAAGTAACCTAGCATTGCTTCCTTCACATCCATGAAGGATAATGCAACCCCCTCTTCCTCCTGGTACTCCACCTGCTTATCATTGGTTAGGTCAGCATCACAAATGACAAGCTCAATTACTACTCAACTGCCAGTGAATTCATATTCATTCTTCTAAACTCTTTTGTGGAAAAGGACTTATTCTCCACACCAATAGAATCAACCTCATTTCCAGTTGTTTACCTAGTACATCTTTGATGTCAAATCAACAACATAACTCCAATATAGCATTGCAAGCTTCTTCCGGTACATATTTTGCTGATATTTCCACTGCCTCAACCACAATATATGTACCTCCCATTTCAGCCTCTATAGTTCCTCCTGAAGAGACATCTAGTGAAACACAGGTTGTCAAGGATATAATTGAGTTTGAATTCAAGAAGGAAAATATCCGTGAACACCATGCATTTGTAATCAATAGGCTATATGATGATTTGCCTAGGCAATGTAGGATATGTGGATTGTGCTTTAAGTTTCAAGAAGACCATAACAAGCACATGGATTGGCATGCATTGAAAGTTTGTGAAAGAAAATTGTGGAATTCGTACAGCATGAGGAGCACGCTATTTTGAACATTGGATCAAGATGTTCTCTTGATATGTCTTTTGCAGAATAATTATCTATTTTTGCTGAAAATTTTGGGAGGATGTGTGAAGATGCCATTGTTGAAGGCTATGAAAATGGAACGAGGATGATGAACATGGAATATTTTAGAAGTTTACTACTAAAAACAAATCGAAAACAAGAAATTGCACAAGATGTATAGTCATTTGAAAATTAAACACATGCTTAAAAATGCAAAGCCCTTAACTCATCCAGGCTTGGAGGATCTAGCAGAGGCTGCAAAATCCCTAAATGAACAGCCTTAAAGATCAAGAATCTTGGAAAACACAATTTGATATTTTGAAGGAGTCTTACAAAGACATCCTTTTTGGTGGCTAGTCAAGCTTGCACATGCATCTTTAGCAGTAAAAAACAGAGCTTTCAGTGGCTTAATCACTGTAAATTTTTCTCCCAAGACACCTAAAGCACAAGGACTGGCAGAATGAGAGTCTTTTTTCACATATCTCAGTTTTATCATTTTATATGATACAAGGATGGTTTTTGAGTGAAGACAATAATTAAAGACATATGTTTTAGTGTTTTGTTCCAGTTTTAAAGGTGCCAGCAAGGGGAAACAAGATCAAGTTTATTGTTTATTTTTGGCTAAAAACTGCATGTCTATCAAGGTGACATTTTCAACTTCATCTACCAGCTTATGAATATTTGATGTAGTTGTCAAAGACCATGAATGTTATCAGGATAAGGTTTTGACCCTTAAAATAGGATCTATTCTTAGTTTTATGAAACTGTTTTGACCTTCTATTTTTAGTATATTTGATCCAATTTCTTAGAATATAGAAATATTATGTAAAGGCTATAAATCCTAAAACTTCGGAGTAAGTAATGGTTTGAGTATGGAGACTATACCATACTGCTATTGTACTAGACCTTTTTTGCATATAAAACATATGCACAAGTTCCTTTCGCAGTTAATGTCAGATTGCCATCTTCTCTCTTTTCTTGTACTTTGGATGATTATTGTTATCTAAGTTTGTCTAACTACAAATGACTGTCATCTCATTGGTCAACTCATAAACATTGATTTAATAGTAATATGTACTATCTTTATTCATCCCATCACATATGTGTTCTGGTTGATACATATAGACTTTCTTCACCCACCAGTTCAGTTATTTATCTGATTATTGACTTTTGAAAGTGTTGTCTCATTTGGTTATATATATTTAAGTGTCTTGAGTGAGAATCAGTTGTTTAGTTATTCCATTTGATCCAACAAACACAGAAAACCAAAACATACTTTAAGTTACCAGGATTGTTCAAGCTACAACCTGAGAAGGACTCCTGGAGAGATAACAAATTGGTGCCATTGCCAGGGAGTGAAGATAGAAGTTGAAGAAAGCTTCCCTGGGAGATGAAAATATCCATGTTTGGTGATAGACAAAGTCTGGACATATTTTCGGTTGTAATCATCTATCTGGCGACTCCATGAAGGATAGATTCAGTGGAAACTCCATTGTTCAAAATCTGTTGGCGACTCCACTGGTATGAAATGAACAAGAACATTTTGAAATTTCTCAGGTATTTCTGGTTATCCTCATCCAGTACCTAGTAAAGATGAATGGGAAAATAGTCTTCCTGGATTTCGAGGAGAAGAGTGGGAAGTGCCAGCTGAACACTTGCTGGATTTTCATGACCTCATTCATTGGCTTTAGATCATACATGAGGATGTTCAAATTAAACTTTTCAGGTATTCATTAGAGGGAATTTCTCTTAACTAGTGCCGATCTCGTCCAAAGGCAAGTATCAGTTCTTTGGAGAATTCTCATGCTGCCTTTAATTTGTTTTGCAAAAGAAATTTTTTAGTTGACCTTCTATATCCCAAATGTTGTCATGAATTCAGTTTCTTGAATAAAGATTTAAACATTCTTAAAAATTTTGTTGCAGTAGAAGATACCGCATGTTATGGCCAAGAGATTAGTGACCTACAAAATGACAAGCTTAGATCAGATGCTTTTGACATTGTATCAAATGTATTTAATATCTTAGGTTGTCATGAAGACCAGATTATCCCCTTTGAAAACCTGAAAAATGATGAGCAAATTGACAGATCAACATGTGGTAGATCTGCAGAAAATACTGAGGACAATCCTCAGCTTCTAGATTTGTAGACAAAGGCATATTGCAGCAGATATGAGGAGGAAGGTGATGAGCTTGAAATTTCAGATTAGCTTCATCCTATATGTTTTTCCGACAGAGATTGATCAGTTTATAATGAATTATGAGATCAGTAAAAGAAATCAGCAGCTTCAATACAATCAGTTGGAACAACATCATATAGAGGTATTCCTTTATGGTTTTAATGACCCTATTGCAAACTATTTGGAATATATGAGCAACATATATGTTAAAATATTTCTACCAGATGAAAGTTGTCTTTATCATATGTTCAAACCACTTTCCTGTTCGATATACATTCCTTTATTTTTGGGGTCAAGATCAAGAATTTTGTCAACAAATCTGTTTCTGACATGGATTCATTGGAAGCATGAGTTTACTTGATTAAGAAAAAATACAATGGTTAGAGTAGGAGTAGATAAGAGAATAATCTCTTCATACGAGTAGGTAGATCATGTTGAATTGTTGATTTATTGAATAAGTAGAGCAGGCTGCAGGCAGGATACAGGTTTACAGGGGATCAATTATAAAGGCTAGATGACTCCATGCCCAATGGTAAAGGAAACTGAAACTACTAAGTTTTTGGAAACCTCGAAGGGAGGTCTCCATCCCAGTTAGAGCCAGATGTTAGCGATAAAAAATACACTATTTTTTTTAAGAGTGTTTTCTCCATACGCTCATTTCTAAAAATTTTGGCAAATGTCTACATATCCAATTTCCCAATCAACCTTGACAAAGCTCCTATTGTTCTTGTTTACTCGAGAGTCTTGTTACTCTGTCTTCAACCTGCATTACAAAAAACACAATAATTGTTACATTTCCTAAACCCTAGTTTTATGCCTCTTTAGAATTTTAAAATAAAAGATATGATTTTATTTTACCAAAAACAAAAGGGTGTGTTTTTAAGTAAACCTAGTCTATCTTATTGACTAGGTCATTCAATTTATGCCAAACTCCATGTCTATAAACCAAGTCATACTATGAATCAAGCCACAAGTTATTCCAGATTTCAAGTCATTAAATACAAGCATTGAGCTCTATAGGCCATTCACCTCATCGACATGTCATTATAAGTCTCAGCTTGTATAAAGTCTACATATCTATAATCCCAATACTTGTGGGATATGTTGTATTGAGTAGAAATGAAAAGAATAAAACACAGAGACACATGTCAAGTCAACCAAACAGATGTAAGTGCTGAGCTCATTTATTAAGATTGCAAGGTATCCAGATATCATGTCAGATCAGTGCACCAAGAAGACAGACAAGTTGTTTTTGCCGAATTATAGATGTTGTAGAGTTTGCAAGTGGTCTAGAAGGTTTCAACTCAAGTTTCTATGTGCATTCAAAATGGTGGAGGAAATTGAGTTTGATGCTATTACTCATCGGGATGAAATATACACTATATTCATGTATATTGTCTGGAAGGTATACCTCCTCCAAGTAACTTGCCATTGCTTCCTTCACATTCATCAAGGATAATGCAGCCCCCTCTTCTTCTTGGTCCTCCACCTACTTATCATTGGTTAGATCAACATCACAAATGACAAGCTCAATTACTACTCAACTACTAGTGAATTCATATTCATTCTGCTAAACACTTTTGTGGAAAAGGACTTATTCTCCACACCAATAGAATCAGCCTCATTCCAGTTGTTTTACCTACTACATCTTTGATGTCAAATCAACAACATAACTCCAATATAGCATTGTAGGCTTCTTTCGGTATATATTTTTCTTATATTGCTACTGCCTCAACCACAATATCTGTACCTCCCATTCCATCATGTGTAGTGCCTCCTCAAGAGACATCTGGTGAAACACAGGTTGTCAAGGATACAATTGAATTTCGATTCGAGCAGGAAAATATCCGCGAACACCATGCATCTGTAATCATTAGGCTATATGATGATTTTCCTAGGAAATGTAGGATATGTGGATTGTGCTTTAAGTTTGACGAAGACCATAGCAAGCACATGGATTGGCATGCATCCAAAATTTGTGAACAAAAATTCTAGAATTTGTACATCATGAGGAGCGTGTTGTTTTGAACATTGGATCAGGATGTTCTCCTGATATGTCTTTTGCGGAATAATGTGCATATGCCATTGTTGAAGGCCCTGCAAATGGCATGAGGATGATCAACAAGGAAGATTTGAGAATTTTATTGCTTAAAACAAATTGAAAACAGGAAGTTGCACAAGGTGTCTAGGTATTTGAAAATTAAACACATGCTTAAAAATGAAAATCCCATAACTCATCCAGGCTTGGAGGATATGGCAGAGGTTGCATAAACCCTAAATGAATAGCCTTAAAGATTAGGAAGCTTGGAAAACACAATTTTATATTTTGAAGGAGTCTTATAGAGACTACCTTTTCGGTGGTTAGTCGAGCTTGCACATGCATCTTTAGCAGTCGAAAATAGAGCTTTCGGTGGCTTAATCACTGCAAATTTTGCTCCCAAGTCACCGAAAGCATATGGACTAGGAGAATGAGAGTCTTTTTGCATAGACTCATTTTTATCATTTCAAATGATACAAGGATGGTTTTTGAGTGAAGATAATAATTAAAGACATATGCTTTAGTGTTTTGTTCCAGTTTTAAAGGTGACAACAAGGGGAAACAAGATCAAGTTTATTGTCTATTTTTTGCTAAAAACTTTATGTCTGTCAAGGTGACAAATTTTACTTTATCTACCAGCTTATGAAGATTTTTTGTAGCTGTCAAATACCATGAAGATTATCAATATAAGAGTTTGACCCTTAAAATAGGATCTATTCCTAGTTTTATGAAACTGTTTTGACCTTCTATATATAGTATATTTGATCCAGTTTCTTAGGATCTAGAAATATTATGTAAAGGCTATAAAGCCTAAAAATTCATAGGAAGTAATGGTTCGAGTATGGAGACTAGACCATACTGCTATTTTACTAGACCTTTTTTGCATATAATACAGATGCACAAGTTCCTTTCACAGTTAATGTCAGATTGTCATCTTCTCTCTTTTCCTGTACTTTGGATGATTATTGTTATCCACGTTTGTCTAGTTGCAAATGACTGTCATCTCATTGGTCAACTCATAAACATTGATTTAATAGTAATCTGTACTATATTTATTTAGCCCATCACATATGTGTTCTGGTTGATAAATATAGCCTTTCTTCACCCACCAGTTCAGTTATTTATCTGATTATTGACTTTTGAAAGCATTGTCTCATTTGGTTATATATATTTAAGTGTCTTGAGTGAGAATCAATTGTTTAGTTATCCCATTTGATCCAAAAAACACATCAAACCAAAACGTACTTTAAGTTACCAGGCTTCTTCAAGCTACAACCTAAGAAGGACTCTTGGAGAGATAAGAAATTGACGTCACTGTTGGGGAGCTAAGAAAAAAGTTGAATAAATCTTCCCTGGGAGACAAAAAGATCCAACTTTGATGATAGACAAAGTCTAGACATATTTTCGGTTATAGTCATCTATCTGATGACTCCATGAAGGACAGATTCAGCGACAACTCCATTGTTCATAAATTTGTTGGCAACTCCACTGGTATGAAATGAACAAGAGGTATGTATTTTTCAATTTCTCAAGTATTTATGGTTATGCTCATCCAGTACTTAGTAAAGATGAATGGGAAAATAGTCTTCCCAGATTTCGAGGAGAAGAGTGGGAAGTTCCAGCTGAACACTTGCTGAATTTTCATGACCTCATTCATGGGCTTCAGATCATACATGAGGATGTTTAGATTAAACTTTTCAGGTATTCATTAGAGGGAATTTCTCTTGATTGGTGTCGATCTCTTCCAAATGGAAGTATCATTCCTTTGGCAAATTTTCATGCTTCCTTTCGTTTGTTTTGCAAAAGAAAAATTTCAGCTAACCTTCTATATCCCGAATGTTCTCATGAATTTAGTTTGTTGAATAAAGATTTAAACATTCATAAAGATTTTGTTGCAGTAGAAGACACCTCTTTTTATGGCCAAGAGATTGTTGACCTACAGAATGAGAAGCTTAGTATAGATGCTTTTGACATTATATCAAATGCATTTACTATATTAGGTTGTCATGAAGATCAGATTATCCTGTTTGAAAACTTGAAAAATGATGAGCAAATTGACAGATCAACATGTGACATATCTACAAAAAATACTAAGGACACTCCTCAGCTTCTATATTTCCAGACAAAGGCAGATTACAGTAGATATGAGGAGGAAGGTGATGAGATGAAAAGTCCAGATAAGTAGTTCATCCTATATGTTTCACCGACAAAGATTGAGCAGTTTACAGTGAATTATGAGATCAGTAAAAGCAATCAACAGCTGCAATATAGTCAGTTGGAACAACAACATAGAGAGGTATTCCTTTATGGTTTTAATGACCCTATTGAAAACTATTTGGAATCTATGAGCATCATATATGTTAAAATATTTCTACTAAATGAAAGATGGCTTTATCATCTCTTCAAACCACTTTCCTGTTCGATATACATTCCTTTATTTTTGGGGTCAAGATCAAGAATTTCATCAACAAATCTGTTTCAGACATGGCTTCATTGGAAGCATGAGTTTACTTGATTAAGAAACAATACAATGGTTAGAGTAGGAGTAGATAAGAGAATCAGCTCTTCATATGAGAAGGTAGATCATGTTGAGTTGTTGATTTCTTGAATAAGCAGAGCAGGCTGCAGGTAGGAAACATGTTTACAGGGGATCAATTATAAAGGCCAGATGACTCCATGCCCAATGGTAAAGGAAACTGAAACTACTAGGTTCTTGGAAACCTTGAAGGGAGGTCTCCATCCCAGTTGGAGCCAGATGTTAGCAATAAAAAATACACTATTTTTTTTAGAGTGTTTTCTCCATACGCTCATTTCTAATTTTTTTGGAAAATGTCTACATCTCCAATTTCCCAATCAACCTTGACAAAGCTCCTATTGATATTGTTTACTCGAGAGTATTGTTACTCTATATTCAACCTGCATTACAAAAAGCAC
Organism: Picea mariana; assembly: GCA_032191745.1. Lineage (NCBI taxonomy): Eukaryota > Viridiplantae > Streptophyta > Pinopsida > Pinales > Pinaceae > Picea > Picea mariana. The sequence continues at coordinate 30,421 of JASDQU010228411.1, read as the reverse complement.
AATAATTGTTACATTTCCTAAACCCTAGTTTTATGTCTCTTTAGAATTTTAAAATAAAAAATATGATTTTATTTTACCAAAAACAAAAGGGTGTGTGCTTAAGTAAGCCTAGCCTATCTCATTGACTAGGTTATGCAATATATGCCAAACTCCATGTCTATAAACCAAGTCATACTATGAATCAATCCATGAGTTATGCCAGATTTCAAGTCATTAAATCCAAGCATCGAACTCTATGGTCCATTCACCTCATCGACATGTCATTATAAGTCTCAGCTTGTATAAAGTTCGCATATCTATAATCCCAATACATGTGGGATATGCTGTATTTAGTAGAAATGAAAAGAATAAAACACATATACACATGTCAATTCAACCAGCCAGATGTAAGCGCCGAGTTCATTTATTAAGATTGCAGGGTATCCATATATCGTGTCATATCAGCACACTAAGCAAACAGACAAATTGTTGTTTCCAAATTATAGATGTTGTAGAGTTTGCAAGTGTTCGAGAAGGTTTTGAGTCAAGTTTCTGTGTGCATTCACAATGATGGAGGAAATTGATTTTGATGCTATTACTCATCGGGATGAAATCTACACTATATTCATGTATATTTTCTGGAAGGTACACCTCCTCCAAGTAACCTACCATTGCTTCCTTCACATCCATCAAGGATAATGAATCCCCCTCTTCCTCTTGGTCCTCCACCTACTTATCATTGGTTAGATGAGCATCACAAGAGACAAGCTCAGTTACTACTCAACTACCAGTGAATTCATATTCATTCTACTAAACTCTTTTGTGGAAAAAGACTTATTCTCCACACCAGCAGAATCAACCTCTTTTCCAGTTGTTTTACCTACTACATCTTTGATGTCAAATCAACAACATAACTCCAATATATCATTGTAGGCTTCTTCTAGTATATATTTTCCTAATATTGCTTCTGCCTCAACCATAGTATATGTACCTCCCATTCCAGCCTATGTAGTTCCTCCTCAAGAGACATCTGGTGAAACACAGGTTGTCAAGGATATAATTGAATTTGAATTCAAGCAGGAAAATATCTGCGAACACCATGCATCTATAATCAATAGGCTATTTGATGATTTTCCTAGGAAATGCAAGATATGTGAATTGCGCTTTAAGTTTTAGGAAGACCATAACAAGCATATGGATTGACATGCATCCAAAATTTGTGAACAAAAATTGTGGAAGTCGTACGGCATGAAGAGTGTGTTGTTTTGAACATTGGATCAAGATTTTCTCTTGATATGTCTTTTGCAGAATAATTGTTTATTTTTGTAGCAATGTTTGGGAGGATGTGTGCAGATGCCTTTGTTGAAGGCTCTGCAAATGGCACGAGGATGATCAACAAGGCATATTTCAGAAGTTTATTGCTAAAAACAAATTGAAAACAGGAAATTGCACAAGGTGTCTAGGTATTTGAAAATTAAACACATGCTCAAAAATGCAAAGCCCATAACTCATCCATGATTGGAGGATCTAGCAGAGGCTGCAAAAGCCCTAAATGAACAGCCTTAAAGATCAAGAATCTTGGAAAACAAAATTTCATATTTTGAAGGAGTCTTACAAAGACTGCCTTTTTGGTGGCTAGTCTTTATTGTACAAGCATCTTTAGTAGTCGAAAACAGAGCTTTCGATGGCTTAATCACTATAATTTTTTTCTCCCAAGTCACTGAAAGCACAGGGACTGGAAGAATGAGAGTCTTTTTGCACATATCTCAGTTTTATCATTTCAAATGATACAAGGATGGTTTTTGAGTGAAGATAATAATTAAATACATATGTTTTAGTGTTATGTTCCAGTTTTAAAGGCGCCAACAAGAGGAAACAAGATCAAGTTTATTGTCTATTTTTGGCTAAAAATTGTCTGTCTGTCAAGGTGAGATTTTTGACTTCATATACCATTTTATGAAGATTTTTTGCAGCTGTCAAAGACCACGAAGATTATTAGGATAAGGGTTTGACCCTTAAAATAGGATATATTCCTAGTTTTATGAAACTGTTTTGACCTATTGAAAAGTCAACAAGAAACATGTGTCTAATTTACTTTTCCCTTAAATTAATTGGACAATATATATTAATCTATTATTTCATTCATAACTGAGTGAGTTGGATTTGTAATAGAACTATAAGTGTATTTAAGTGAGTTAAGATCAATTGTACTAGTTGTAACTAAACATGCACTAGTGAGAGTTCAGTTAATAAGTGAACAGACATGCAACTGAAGATTCGCCATGGTTAACTACATGCATGTCAGATACAATGGAGACCCAATTGAGATAACAGGTGAAAGGGAAAGTTTGGCTATAAGTTGTGATTTGATCACACATGCAATGGATATGCTTATGAGCATGTGCAAACTAGGCAATTCGATATTATTGTGAGAATTATGAATTGCAGAGATTGTGCAGAGGAGGCAGGTTCTCTGGACATAGAGAATTGGCACATGTATTTGCTAATTTGTGTATGAAAGTGTGAGATGATTGTATTGTACTGAGAGCTCTTGTATTAGAGTTTTGTATGAGATTGTTTCATGATTCATGATATACATAATATATGATAGTGGGGTTTTTATCTTTACGCTTTCCCGGTAAAACTACTATGTTATGTGTTCTTGATATTTCACTTTATGATTGTGGTTGTGATCGTGGTTTAATTTTCCGCAAGAATAATAGTAGAATCGATTCTATATTTAACAGTGGTGTATAATTGTTAGATCAGGAGAATCACAGGAAATACTTAATTTGTATTGAAATTTCTACATGGTATCAGAGCCATAGAGGCCACGAAGATAAGGAAGTGAGGTGTGAACATAATTTCATTCTAGTAGGTCCTGTCTCTAGTAGGGTGTGAGATTTAGTACTGTAGACTACGCAAAGTTCTCAAATCATAAATTCTCGCACCCTAGACAAAGGAGAGGTGCAAACTTCCCTGAGCATTCTCGCAGGCTGATCAAGGGAGAGGTGCGAACTCCCCTCACCCTACCGTGCATTACAGTGTGGAATTCCCATTCAATTTCATAGGCTATACATGGCCAGGGTGTGAACTTCCCTCAGGCTACTCTCAGGTGGGGTGTGAACCTCCCAGGGAAAGAGGGATTGCAGCAGTTGATTTTTGGTGGATGGATAACATTCGAATTTGCAAGATTTTCTTGGTGCCATAGTTGATTCAAGATCGAAATTTCTTTCAATGGATTGAGGTTGGAGTATGCACTCGAGGGTATCTCTAACTACATTTCTTGGATGGACAGGATGGAGGCAGTACTCAAAGAGAATGGCTTGAAGGATTACATTGACAAAGATGTTCCTAAGTTGGATGCGACAGACACTGCAAATCTTGGTGCATGGAAAAAGAAAGTAGCAAAGGCGAGGAGGATTCTATTGGAGGGAGTGTGATACCACATTGTCTCAAGTATCCATGGGAAAACCACACCACATGCAATGTGGAAGGTTTTGACGGATCTGTTCCAAAATAGCAGCGACCATAGGAAATTGGTGCTCAAAGATAAACTCAAGAAGATGAAGATGGAGAAGGGCGACACCATTCCAAAATATCTCACGAAGTTTGTCCAATGTCAAGATGAACTTGGAAGTGTGGGAATAATAGTCTCTACTGATGATTTGGTGAGCTTGGTGCTCCTAGGACTTCCCAAGAGTTGGCACAGTTATCAAGACTATGTAAATGGAAGGGAAAAATTGTCGAATTGGGAATGACTATGGTCGGATCTAGTGCAAGAGGAGTTCAGGCAAAACACTAGAGATGGATCTTCATCAAAGCGTGATGATGAACAGGATTGTTCTTTGACTGCCAGTCAAGGAAAGGGAAAGGGAAGAATTTCCATCAAAAATCTGAGTCTAAAGTCAAGAAGCTAGATTTGTCCAAAGTGAAGTGTTTTCACTATCATGAACATGGGCATCTCGCTACTAACTCTCCGCAGAAAAGGAAGAACAAGACGGTTGTTGGATTTTCAACTGGTAAGGCTCTTGTCTCTCAATTTGAACTTGAATTCACTTTGATCACATGCATGGCTTCAAGTGCATCAGGATCGGTGTGGTATTTGGATAGTGGCGCTTCCTTCCACATGACGAGAGATAAAGAGTCTTTCATTGAATTGGAGGAGAAAGATCTCAAAATGAATATAGAGATGTGAGATGATGAACGATACAGTGCAACTGGTATTGGTACCATTACCTTTCAAAGGGATTCGGGTAAACCATTTTATTTGAAACATGTTATGCATGTTCCAGGTCTGAAGAAAAACTTGGTCTCAGTTGCAATGTTGGAGGACAGAGGCTATGATGTTGTTTTTAGCAGTAGAAAAGCCTACCTGTGACATAAAGCAACGGGTCAAGTCAAGAATATAGGGATTCGAGTTAGGAATCTCTACATGATGGAGGTAGATGGTTGTAGTGCCATGATAGGCAAGGCAGAAAAAGTGGTGAGCCGGGATGAAGGTGAATTATGGCATAGGAGATTGGGCCATCTTCATCATGGATCCTTGAAGATCATCCAACAGATATCTATTGGACTTCCAAGGGGAACACTTGCTCAGTTAGATCAGTGCAAGGGGTGCACCCTGGGGAAGTACGTAAAGTCCACCTTTCATGAAAAGGAGAACTATGCTTCGGTGATCCTGGAGAGAATTCACATGGATGTCTGTGGACCATTCTTGGTTGCTTCAACAACAAAACATAGGTATTATGTTATTTTTGTTGATGAATTTTCTCGTAAATGCTGGATATTATTCATGCAGAAGAAGGATCAAACATTCTCAAAGTTTTGTGAGTTTAAAGCATTGGTGGAGAAAGAGTCAGAGAAGCAAGTGAAGGCTCTAAGGAGAGATAATGGTGGAGAATACATCTCTAATGAATTCAAAGACTTATGCAACAGAGAAGGAATTCAAAGAGAACTCATAGTGCCTCATAACCCATAGAAAAATGGGGTCATGGAGAGAAAGAATAGAACGATCGTGGGTGCATCACGAGTGATGTTGCATGATCAGGGCCTACCAATTCATTTGTGGGCAGAAGCATGCAATAATATGGTTTATGTGCATAATCGTTGTCCTCATAGAGTACTTGGAATGAGTACACCTAAAGAATCTTTTACTGGTAAGAAACCTGATGTTTCTCATTTTAAAATTTTTGGCTCAACTATTTATGTGCATGTGACTAAGGATGCAAGGAAGAAGCTGGAACTGACTGCTGAAGTTGGGATATTTGTGGGGTACATAGAAACACCCCAAAATTATCATGTGTATTTTCCAAAAATTAATATGACTGTTATGCGATGGGATATAAAATTCAATGAGGGGAAAGCCATGCGGTTGAAGCTTGAGAGGGAGCTAGACTTGCATGCAAAAGAGGAACTGTTGGTTCCCAAGGATGAGTCTCAAGATGTGGATCAGCCACATGAGGAGGTTCATGAAGTGGAGGAAACCA